>JANHFP010000184.1:0-13064 GCA_032468135.1 Calamaria suluensis | reverse complement strand
CTCTACGGAGTAGAGAGTTGGTCTCTGACAGAAAACCACTTGAAGAAACTAGAAACGTTTGAAATGTGGATGTACGGATGACTGTTATAAACTGGTTAACAAAATCACAAATGAGAAGGTGATAAGCTGCCTATGAAAGCAAAGGGAAATCATCAAAGCCATTAAAAAGCGAAAGTTAGAATACTTTGGACATGTGATGCAACACCCAGAAAAATATGGCACTTAATCCTCCAGAGATAGATTGAAGGCAGACGATTTCCAGGCAGAAAAAGAACGTCATGGCTTCAAAACCTAAGGGACTGGTTTGGACAAAACTTGGTTTGGACAAAAGCTTGGAAGAATAAATCTTTAGTCCCAGATTATATCTTGCAAAGTTGCATTCTCTGTTTCCTTCCGATTCTTGTTATGTGATTTTCATCCTCCTCTTTAAACACTTTATTTTTTTTCTGTAGTTCCTTGAACTTTCTGTTCACTAGGTCCAAGTCTTTGAATCTGGTTCTGACACAAATCTTATGTACTTCTAGTTCTAAATTATATCACAGTGGGATTGGATCCTTTTTAGTCTTTTTCATTATGACATGTATTTTTGTGGTTAGTAGTTGATTATCTAAACCACAGTCAGTACCTGGCAGCATTTTGAAATTTAGCGTAGGGCTTTTCCATCTGTTGCTAAATAAGATGCACTATATTTGATTAGGGTCCTGCCCTGAAGTCTGCCGGCTGTCAGCCTGCAACCTATAGATTTCCCTTACAATTTTTCCAAATGTTTGCTGAAACAATTGCAATTTACACAACTTTAGTATTAAAATCACCAATAATTATTAGAATCGATTAAGTATTTTGTCCATCATTCATTGTAATCTTTAATATAATTCATCTACCTCTTCTTCAATATCTGTCATTGTATCTATGTGTGTAATTATAAAATTGATTGACTGTTTTTGAATTCTGATTCTGTCATTGACAGAATTACATTCCATTTCACATGCAGCTATTTGTAACCACTAGTCTATTTTGTTCTCAATTTCATTTCCAGAATTAAAAAAAAGAAATGATTCAATTCGTTTGATTGTAAATATCCCATTCTTTTCATTTTCATTTTAGATAAGATAAATGGTTATCCAACATCTTCTTAAAAACTTCCAGTTACTTTACAGTTCGCTTCTATAATTTCTGCTCCAGTTCATTGTCATGTTGCATGAAAATTATCCAGCTTGTCTAAGTTCTTCTTGTGGATAGTACTTGTTTCAAAACCATAGTTTTCAAGCCCCAAGTTATGGCTAAACCAGCATGTGAAATCTTTGATCTACTTACATCATGCTGTTAAGATTAAAACAAAAAACAAAACTCTACACTGTCCCAGTAGACATTTTCAGTATTGTTGCATTCTTTCTTTTTGATCTTTTTGCAAGATTTTCTTTTCCTTTTGGCGGGGTCCATGCATGAAGTAGCAGCTTACTATTGTACTATAGTTTTCTTCTTCACAGTGCTTCAGCCAATGTGAGTTGTGCAGCCTCACCTATAGCTAACTGGTCATAAGCCCAGTCAATATATTTCATCTTGGTCTCTGCCAATAGTGTCTGCATATTTGCTTACAGCAAAGAAGACGGAGATGGATTTTAAGGGAGTCCATGTTCACTCTGTCACAATGCCATATTTGGATTTTTGTGGCATTTTGTGGAACTGTGTTGTCCTCTGAACTTCATCACATTCTAACAGGTTTTGGCTGCTTATTAATAAGGCATACCTGCCCTTAACACAGCTAGCCCAGATATTTTTAGGTTGTCCCATTATTTGCCTCCCGTGGATGCATCCCAGTTCCTCATCTAAGACAAGGGAATATCTCCCTTCAATTTCACCATTACAAATTTAGTCTTAAATTAAATAAATGCCTCAGTGATATATCTGCAAAGTCAGGGACAATTCAACTCATGGAGGTTACATATTTATTCCTATCTTGCAATAATGGAACTAGTGTCTCTCTTATATACACACACCTCCAGTTCAAGGACCTCCAGTTCAAGGACCTCCAGTTCAAGGAGCAGGCCAGTTTGGCCTGCCTGGCATGCAGGCCAAAATCTTCCAAAATTGTCCAGTAAACACTTGTTGTAAATGTTGTGGCATTTAATAATTTAGATCCTTTTTAAATCATCCAAGAGAGAACCAATCTGGTGCAGTGACTACATTATTAGAAAAGAAACCCAGAGACTGTGGATTCTAGTCCCACTTAAGCAAGATAACCAACTGGGTGTTTTGGGGATAATCATTTTCTCTCAACCTAGGAAGAAGGCAATGGCAAAACACTTCTGAAAAATCTTGGCAACAAAGCTTCATGAACTTGATTAAACAGAAGGGGAAAATAGTCATCCAAACTGGAAGATATTTGTGCTGGGTTTCTTTTGCAGAAAATATGTGACACAAATAAAAAAGGGCATTACATTTATTTTTTGGTGACAAATCCTAAAATATTATCTTTTTCTTCGAACTGTTTCCAATGATACTGCATCACCCAACAGGAGAGTGTAGTTTCCAGTAATTTTTTCCATGAAGTATTTTTGCCACTGATCCAATAAAATGAAAGAGTCAGAAGTAGATTTTTATTTTGCTTTCTTTCTTGAGACTCGTAGAAAAACTTGTAAGTCTGTAAGCATTACAACATACAGCGGTGTCCCACAGCAACTGAGCAACAAAATTAGATATCCAGGCAGTCATCTTCAATCAGTATTAAGAGTATCACCCTAAATTATAACCATCCCTACATCAAACACATCAAAATCCAGACTCTTCTCTTTGAACCAAACCTTCCTTTTCTTCCTTTTCCTATTTACTGGTTCCAAGTACAGATACAGCTCAATAATTTATTTCCTGGACAGCAGTTCCGGTCGTCACCATGGACAGACCTAAGGGGACATTTCTCATCCCCTGGGTCCAGTTTTTCTTCTGCTGGTGGGCCCTGGACGTCCAAGAGCCACCCTGAAGATGTGACCACCAAAGGGGAAAATCTTTGGGAGATGCGAGATGATGGTAGTCATCTCAAAAAAACCCAAAGCAACCCTAGGAGCCACGGAAGACACATGGTAGGCTTGCTGTCTGCCATTGACAGCAGGTGTATAGAGTCGGAGAAAAAAAGCAGACTTTGACAGCAGACTGTAGATTCAGGTGAGACTTTGTTTCTCTATTTCAGCAATGTGGATTCAGTCCCAGGTACTTCTAAAACTTTTGGTTTTTCTCTTAAGCAGAAAGCTTGAAGAGGAGGAGCATCTCCAAAAAAGACCTTGCTGAAATGGACCAAAAATTAAAAAAAAATTGCAACAAGCTATAGTAGATAACCAAAAAAGGATAAAACAGATGGAAGACAAATGAGAGGAGGTAGATCAGAAGCTAGAACAATTACAAAAGGAAAACCAGAGGCTAATCCAGGCAAATGCAGACCTTGAAAATAATATGGCAGCTGAGGAGATGGAGAGAACATCATTCTTCTTGAGATTTCAGAATGTTATTGAAGAGAAAGATGAAGATTTGTTGGATTTGATGAGCAAGATATTTTCAGAACTACTAGGGATAGAAATTGAACAAATGAAATGGGAAATTGATAAAATCTTCAGAGTTAATTCACATTATGCTAGAAAAAACAAAGTACCGAGGGAAGTTTGCATAAGATTTCTCAAAAGAGCCACAAGAGATGAAATCTTGAGAGTACTAAGAGATCAACCATTGAAATACAAGGAAAAGAACTTGTAGTCCTTAAACAAATTCTGAGAAAAATAAGAGAATCCAGAACAAATTATAAATTTTTAACAAATAAACTGTTGTCCAAGGGAATAAATATCAGATGGATGATTCAAGAAGGAGTATTAATTTTCTGGGACATGAAAAGATATAGACTGAATAACAGCAGTGAAGCAGAGACATTGCACAAAGATCACAGAGGCTTCTTAGAAGAAGAAAATAAGGAGTCCAAGTGAGGAAGCTATGCTAGGAATAAGGAACCAGAGAGAAGAAGAAAAAGCTCAACAACTAGATTAGAAGGAAACAGAGGCCTGAAAGAACAAAGAGAGATGTCCCCCATAAAACTGAGATCTCAAAATAAATGATATCACGTGTGCTTATAAAAATGTTAAAGATATGGTTTGTTGTTGTTATTAGTTGCGAAGTCATGTCTGACCCATTGCATCATCCTCTGGAGTCCAAACCCTCTATTAATAAGAGACTGATTTAACATGACACTACTATTTGCAAGTCTAAACAAGAGATAAAAAGGATACAATAGTAAAAAAAACTTTGAGATTGAGTAACTATTATGGATTATAGTATGCTTAAAGATTGATAAAAACTTGAATAAAGATATCTACTAACTGGAAGAGCGAAGAAATTCAATATTATATATTTTAATAGTAATGAGAAGTTTATTTACTTATTACTATCAGATAAGATTATAATTAAGAAAAAATTAAAAGTTGTAGAAATGGACAGGGCAATAGTAGCAATTAAGAAAAGGAGGATGTATTATGTTTTGGAACATGGAAAATTTCATTGAAGGTTAATAGTATATTAAGAGAAAGGAGGGTGAAAATTATATGAATTTTTAAGCATTTTTATGAATATTGTAATATTAAGAATATAAGGTAGTATGTTATTATTCATTACTGTACTATATTATTTAGACCCAGATAGCAGTTTGTCTGCTTAAGCGTAAAATATACCCTTTCCCCCTTGATTTTTCCCTTTCCCTGACCTTTGAAAAAATTAAATAATTTATCTCCTAATTACTTCTTCCTTCCTTTTTTTTTCTTTTCTATGAACTTATTGCTAACAATGGATTCTATGATCCATTGCTAACATCCCAACTTCTTAGTGCTTGCATTGAGATAAAGCTTGCTGTCTATGGGATTGTATTCCTTCAGAAAGAGGTTTGCAGTTCACAAGCATTCCTTGATTTGTGCCTATTGCTGATGATGAAAGTATGCAAACTGCACCAACAATGATTCTTCATAAGCTGGCTGGATTAGCAACAATTATGCTTCATTTTGACAAGTAAAATATACCATATGTGATTATCATCACAACTGTCTTAATTTCTACATTTCTATACAAGACTAGCCTAGAAAAAAATTGGAAGACATAATTGGTACAAAATACAAAAGCTTAGTACACAAGATTATCTACCATAACATCCTACCTGTTAATGATTACTTTAACTTCAACAGCAAAAACACAAGGGCTATAAATAGATACAAACTAAATGTAATTCACTGTAATCTTGATTGTAGAAAATACAACTTCAGCAATAGAGTAGTAAATGTCTGGAACACTCTACCTGATCCTGTTATTAGTTTCTATAACCCCCATATCTTTTACCTTAAACTGTCTACCACGGACCTTACACATTTCTTAAGAGGTCCCTAAGGGGGCATGCATACATGCAACAGTGTGCCTACCTTCCCCTGTCCTACTGTCCCCATTTATATGTACTCATTTTATGTATTTATAGCTATGCTTTGCTTATTTATAGCCATTTATTTATGCCATTTTTCATGTATCAATACTGATACTGTTTCCTTGTACTTGTTGATAAATAAATGAATAAATAAATAAATAAATAAATACATACATACATACATACATACATACATACATACATACATACATACATACGCACATACATACAATATGGCAGCTACATTGTTGATCGGTTCATGGTACAAAGATTCTTTCCGATCTTCATAGGGGTTGACAATCTTTCCCACTATGTATTTTCCTGCCTATTTAGGTCAGTAGGGGAAGTACATTGGAAGATACCCCTATGTCAGAGGCTCTTCAATCTGGTATGCTGGAGAGGAACTTTGGTGTGGGCCCCAATGAAATGCACTCCCTGCAGAGATGTGCCACCTTCTCAGCATGTATCCCCTATTCCAAGTCTTTAACTGTTAATTTCATTTTTATATTTCATTTTTATATTTCAGTTATATTAATTAGGCTTTGCTTACATTTTGGGTACATTGAAGTAAAATGACATGACTACTCATTTATAAATTGATGGAAGTGTGCATTGGAGGATCTAAATCTAACTAATTATAGTAATCATAGATTCTGCCTGGAAGAAAGCAACAGATCTCTTATTTATTTTTTTAGAAATTTTATATAATATGTGTGTGCACATATTGGTACATATTTATTTTGCAGATAAATATGTATTTTGTGGATAAATATTGATTTTGTGGATGTCTTTATTTTTAAAAAATATTTTTCATTTTTTTTATAATTTTAGAATTGCCTCCCAGAGTCACTTGGATGATTTTGGCACCTATGGAAATCAAATATGAATGAATGAATGAATGAATGAATGAATGAATGAATGAATATCATTAGCTAGAAACTCATTGCTTCTTGATACTGCCTTTTGTTTGTTTTTCACCAAGGTGCCTATGATGCTTTTGTTCTTACAACTGCAAGGTCTGAATGAGATGTGATTGCATTTCAGCAATTCTTCAGAAAAAAAGGCCTTAAATGTATGGCTGCAATTCATTTCTTTTTTCAGGTACTAAAAAATGATATCTCTTTATGGGATCATATTTGATTAGTTGCCCCTACCAAAATAATGGCTTTTGCTAGCAGAATCTAAAGGAGATAACTACTTCCACCCCATCTGTTTCAAGAAAGTTCACAGCATTAGACCCTGGCAATATTGTTTTATTAATGGATTGGAATTGCTTGGATAATGGTGAAATAAAGGTTGCAAACTTGAAGATATGTATGTCCAACTTTTAACTGCCAATTAGAGCAACAGGTGTTAACTACTTAAGTATATTTAACTGAGATAATTCAAACCAATTTAATATAAAATTATGATTTTTCTCTCTTGTATTATCATTTTGATAATAAGGTGAATGGCATTGTGAGTTTATGGATAATAGAAATATCTACTTACATTGCCCTTTGTTGAGAAAATGTCATTGAAGAAAGCACAAGGATAAAATGGGAATGTAATAGCTGAAGGTTATAACAATTCATTCTGCTAAAATACAAAAGCACTTAAAAGAAGTTTGAAGTTACCGTGCAATTGCTAGAAACTGCTTTCCTCATTTTACACCAACTGCATTCTTAAGTCTTTGATTTCTTGCAATAAACAGATTTCCTTGATGGTTTCTTAACAATAATTATAACATCCCATGTATTTCTAAAGTTGTTGCCAAAATCCTTCTCACAAGATTGCTATTTATCCTTGATAAGCCACACAAATTACTCTAGGCCATAATTTCATCTGACAGTTCCAATTCACACACCTACAAATAGATTGCAATATAATATCTGCTACTTTGTTACACTAAAATGATTCTGATTCCATCATATTCAAATTCATTTTTGAATATTTGGGAAATGCTGTGTTTTGAGAGATATGGTTTACCTTAATCAGAGTTAGCTAATGGGTGCTCTCTGAGGGAAAAAATAACTCACACAACAATATGAATAAGAGAGTACTGATACTTACTTTTCCAAAGAGAAGAAGAAAAATACCGTAAAATAATATTAAGAAGCAAAGTCCATTTATTACAATAGTCCTTATTCTCAGATTGGTAGCTCTATTAAGTACTGTTTATACTTTGTTTATGCTTACATCTCATGTGAAATTGCAATCTAACACCCATGTACTGATTAATTAGAGCAGAAGTCTTCAACTCCTAGTTGAAGCTATGATGGCTGGATAATTCTGGGAGTTGAAGTCCACACGTTTTAAAGCTGCCAAGTTTCGGGACCCCTGGATTAGAGTAAATATGTAATGCTATGTAATAACTCAATATTTGGTTATCTTTAATCCTGTGTGCATTATGGTTTTTTAAACCCTTAGACTTACTGCAAAACATTCAGATTCATCTGGCCTATTTAGAATGTACCCACTTTGACTCAAGTTGGATCAAAATTCAAAGCTTTCTTGAAAAATTCACTTTCTACTTCTTTATCTTTAACCAGATTGTCAACAATAAAAACTTTTTCTTATCCATCTGGCTTTCTTTCTAGTCTGTAATTCTGAAGCAGGAAAACAATGGTGAAAAAATAACTGTAGTTTTTATATTGGTGCTTAGTTGCTTTATTTTTTAAAAGCATTGCTTCAAAAAACTTGTTGTTAGTAGAACTGGATAAAATCCGAAGACATGTTTGCTCTGTTGGAGAACATTATGCCAGCTTGGTGTCAGAAAGATAGGTTTATAGATTTTCACACAAGCCCAGAATTAATAGATTGAGGTTTTTTTTAAAAAAGAGCCTTTTCTCTATCATTTTTTGTGGGTAAGCAGAAATATATCCTGAGAGAAGCAAGATAAATGAAGAACAAGGTTAAGACTTCCCTATTTTTTTAGTTCAACTGACTCAAAAGCATATTGTGATTGTTGTTTGTAGAAATATTCAAATAATATAGCTAATATTATTTCAGTGCAAAATTCTTTTATAGGTACAACCTACAAAGAGAGTTACATCCCAACTGATTATTACAATAAAATATAAATGTATAAATATGATAAATAATTATATGAAATTAATCATAAATTTAATTTACCAAGAGTATCTACAATGGATATGGAAAGAGGACCCTACCTTGTTACATGTGTGCAAGGTGTTATTAAAATCATCCTGATTATTTTTAATCCTGTTCTTGTGGACTCTACACCTCTCTGCATTTTACAGAGCCCATCTGTCCAGAATGTGTGGAACTGAAATTCCAGAATGGTCTTTTGTTCTGTGGGGATTAAGTGATGCTTTAATTTTGGCAGAGTTTAGGGTGCATATAATCAATATGAAATGTCTCCCCAGAAAAAAAATGAAACAAATATTTCTTGTTAATGGAACAGAGTAGGTGACTTTTCCCTCTGCAATTTTCTCAAAATGAGGAAAATGGTCTCCTCATTTTATAAATATCTTGAAGTTAGTGGTCCATGCATCTCCCAATCTTCTAAGATAGTAGGAGGATTATGCTCAGCATCCTTAAACTAAAGTCAAAGCATCACTCATATGTAATATTCCTTAACAGTCCCCTATCAGCGTACTAAGAAACATTATTTTGTTTAGTTTCTGAAGTCAGGAAGGTTGTCCAGGTGCTACCACCTTCTGTTTGTTTGTTTACTTATTTATTCTGGTGCATTCAAGTAAGTCTTTTTCCAACACTTATTTTAAAAGTAACTTGGTTAAAGAAAAAAGACTACACACAATTATAAAAGAAAAAAACTTAAAAGGAAGAAATAAAACAGATATATGTGATTGTGCATACATATCTGACATAAATTTATGTATATACATACATATATAAAGTTACCGGTATGCAGTAAACATTTAAAAGAATGGAAGCCAAATTTTATTCGAATTTTACATAGCTGATCTCTATTGATCTATTCTGCAGACCATTATGTCTGTCTTTCCAAAGTTGAACAGTAGGTCATTGGGCTTTAAGAATATTTCATTCATTCAGTTGTCAGTTTCCATGTGAAAAAGATGAAATTTAAAAATCTGTTGAAGTTTTTGGTATTTTTAATTTTATTTAACTTTCATTAGTTAAATAAAACATCAAAACAAAAATGGGAAAGAAAAGGAAAAAGGAAAATACATAAATAATAATTCTAAAATATTGTTAAAGTTTTAAAAGTTTGGTATTTTTTTTAAAAAAGCAAAACAAAAAAAATTGTATAAACATTTTAAAAACAGGTATATTCTACAAGTCTAATCCATCATTTGTCCTGGAGATATTTTCAAAAGTGGCTTTCCATTGCATCGTTCTTTTGCAGACTGAGAGACAGTGATAGTTGGGTTCCTTGCCTAAGGCAGAACTGGTTGTCATTGACCCAGACACAAATTTCAACTGGGTTTACATGTGTGATTCTCCATTTCAGAGATAGGGAATATAGATGTAAGAGATTATATATTCCTTTTATGTTGTAACATTGTGATTTTATCAATTTCATTCTATCATGGAATGGACAGGAATGGCAGAAATAGAATGCTGTTATCTCTTACAAGTTACAGCTTATGGAAATAATGCAAATAGTATATTTGAATTAAAGAACCGAAATATTTTAGGGACAGTCAGGGAAAAATAATATGATAGAAAGGGGTGAATATGAAAACAGTATTTTTTAGGGTGGCATATGACTAAGAAAACCATACCTGATTATATATAATTTGCAATATGAAATCTTCACTCTGTCAAGAGAGGTATGAAAAATCTGTATGAGAATCATGGATTTACCAAGATCATTGGACATTGTAGAGTAATGTATGAATAATATGCAGCACTACATGTGCATGGGTCTGATTTACAGTGTTTTGCAAATATCCAAAGGTGACTTTCTAGTTTGCCAAAAGTTGTAAGAAGTAGGAGGGAAGAAGATTTTACTTCCCAGGCTTTTATGTGTATAATACTGCATCATTAGTCAAGTGTGCAAGGTTTAACAGTCTATATCTCTTATTTCCAGGCAAAGTTATTCACATATTTATATTAAACATGTTTATATTGTTGAAAAATGAATAGGAAAAGTGAGAAAGAAAGAAAGAAAGAAAGGAGATAGCTTACATAGAATGTTAGAAGAGTTGAACTAAATACAGAGTTTATGTCTCTTTTATTAATTACACACATATGAGTCTTTTCAACAATACTATCAGTGGTGGGTTTCAAATTTTTTTACTATTGGTTCTGTGGGTGTGGCTTGGTGGGTGTGGCATGGCTTGGTGGGTGTGGCTTGGTGGGCATGGAGAAAGGATACTGTAAAAACTCCATTCCCACCCTAATCCAGGGGAAGGATACTGCAAAATCCCCATTTTTTTCCTGATCAGCTGGGACTCGGAAGGCAGAGAATAGATGGGGATGGGGCCAATCAGAATTTTCTGATTCTTTGGTTCTTCTGGTTCTTTGGTTCTTCTGGTTCTTTGGTAGTACTCAAAATTTCTGCTACTGGTTCTCCAGAACTATTCAGAACCTGTTGAAACTCATATCTGAATACTATGCATTAAACAATATGAATCCTGAAGTGATCAATATATCAATATATAGCTGAAATATTATGAAGAATTGAATAAACAATAAGAAGATTCATGAATTTTAGAAACTCATAACTAACATGTTGTACTTACATCATCAGTAGTGTTGTAAACCTATCACCCAGCCTTATAATTCCATACTACATATATCATTTCAATGGGATACATTTACAGATGGAACATTTTTCTTCATTGAATTTGATGATGGTGTGCTCCTCCCCTCAAATATCTTTGGATGTAGCCCATTTGGACAGTTATGAAGGCACTAGGAAATATTATCTATTGGATGATACAGTATCATCAATATGCTTATTAGACCTAACCACACATAGGACATCATTATGTCAGTAAAAATCTTATCCCAGTGTGTGCAGGATCTACAGGGTCTGGATGGGAAAACAGATTGAAGTTAAACCTAAACAAGATAAAATTACTATTCATTTATCAAGTCTCTGATATTGGCAGTAACACAGGAAAAAACTCTGACACATCTCAGTTATAGATCTGTGACTTTTGATCTCCTAAATTCAAGGTTATTACAGGATGCTTTATACCCAGTTTCAGGTGGTGCTTCAGTGTGACCCTATTTGGAGTGAAAACATATTTTATTATTCTAAGTAGTGTTGACATTTACAAGAGACTCATTCCAAGTAGGGTCACACCTGGAGTACCAGCTGAAGGTGGGCATAGGGCATCCTGTAGTAGCCTTGAATGTAGGAGATCAATGAGAGTGATGTCATCACTATTTAGTTGGACTACTGCAAATGAGCATGTGACTAAAGACCATTAAAGACCAGCTGCAATTTGTACAAAAAATAATGACCTATATCTTGACTAGTCTTGAAGCAAAATACACCTCTGTGGTAGCCCTGAACTGCCAATACATTTCTAGATGCACAAATGAGCTAACATATACTAAAGGCTATTTCCAGAAATGCTATGCCTCTCAAAAGCAAATGTCTCTTGACAATAAAACAATTGGCCAATTGCTGGGAAAAAGTGGCAAGAAGGTGACAAGCAACAGGGAGAAAGCAGAACTATTTAACACATTTTTGCATCTGTCTTTACACAAAAGGAAAAATAACCCAGTCCAACCTATCAAAAACAGCACCACAAAAAAATAGATGAGGAACACAAGTTAAAATAGGGGGAAAATGGTAAGTGAATACCTGTCTACCCTAGACGAGGACAAATCACCAGGACCAGATGGAGTATACTCCAAAGTTCTGAAGGAATTGGCAGATGAAAGCTCAGAATCACTGAACTATATCTTTCAAAGATCCTGGAGAACAGGGAAACTGCCAGAGGATTGGAAAAGAACTGATGTAGCTCCCATCTTTAAAAAAAGGGAAAAAATAGATCCAGGAAACTGCAGACCTATCAGCCTGAACTCAATACCAGGGAATATTCTGGAAAATATATTCTAGCAATGAATCACTGAAGACCTAGAAGCAAACAAAGTAATAACCAAAAGCCAACATGGATTTGTCAAAAATAGATCATGCCAGACTAATCTTATTGCATTCTTTGCAAAGTGACAAGGACCAGAGGAATACTGTTGATATAATTTACTTGGCCTTCAGTAAAGCATTTGATAATGTAGACCATAACATACTACTAGATAAAGTAGAAAAATATGGGTTAGACAGCATCACCACCAGATAGATTCGTAACTGGCTGACCAACCACACTCAATGCAACTGCATCTACATGGAGGGAGGGATGCAGTGGAGTATCCCAAGGCTCTGTTTTAGGCCCAGTACTCTTCCACATCTTCATAAGTGACTTGGATGAGGGGATAGATGGGGAACTCATCAAATTTGCATATGAGACCAAGCTGGCAGGAATAACCATTCCTAAGAGGTCTGTAAGGGCACCAGTGTGCCTACCGTTCCTGTCTTAAGTTTTTCTTTATTTGTATTCAATTTTATATCCAATTTATACTTATACTTACATATATATTACCTAACATGTAATCGACAAATAAATAAATAAAAATAAATAAAAATAAGCTCAAGATACAGAAGGATCTTGACAGACTTGAA
>JANHFP010000182.1:170439-181588 GCA_032468135.1 Calamaria suluensis | reverse complement strand
AAATGGAGTCGCAACTCCAGGCAGCAGAAAAGGACTATATATATACACACATATATATAGTAGGGTGAAAGGCAGGTCAGCCTAAGTTCTCTGGAAATTCCAACAGAGTTATCATCACTAGATGGGTGTGTTTTCCAAAGAAAAACTAGCCCACCAGTGTTTAGGATCAGACTTGAGAAGACCTGGATGGTGCAGG
Source organism: Calamaria suluensis (assembly GCA_032468135.1). Classification (NCBI taxonomy): domain Eukaryota; kingdom Metazoa; phylum Chordata; class Lepidosauria; order Squamata; family Calamariidae; genus Calamaria; species Calamaria suluensis. The sequence continues at coordinate 181,392 of JANHFP010000182.1, read as the reverse complement.
GTGACTTCTCCAGAGTACTTAGCACTTCCACGGGAGCTATTACTGGAGGTGGAACCCAACCGTCTCGGGTAGTAGTCGTGGGTTGCCACAAGGGAGCCACTGGATGGGATTGCTGCCATGTTTCTTGATCTGCTTTCTTGGGCAAGTTGTAAATCCTTGGAGTCTTAGTGCTGTGTCCAGAAAATCATGACTATTTGAGACCACAGGTGACCTGGTTCAGGAAGGCAACCACTAGGTGACCAAGCCCATTTGCGAAGGAGCTGCTGCAAGTCTCCATGTCCATGGAAAACACCCAGGTGATATTTAAAATGACTTTTCAAATGTCTTTTAATTCCCAGATGTAAATGTGGTATTTTGGTCTGGATTCTAATCCTAATTTACAAATAGTCTGATCTTCTAAAACTTTATGCTGGGGGGGAGGAAGCTATCTGATGCCATCATCTTAGAGGACCACTGATTTAGCCAAATATTCCATATATTTATCTATTCCTTTGATACCAGTCCCCATGAGAACTTTGTCCCAACGGCCACAAACATGTTGCAGGAATAGCAGCATATAAATGTCACAGAACTCCACACTTTTACTCAGTAAGTCACAAAACATGACTTATATTCATTCATGTGAACAGTTTGTTTTATCGCAGGAAAAACATTCTTCCATTAAAACACATCCTGTGCTCCTATCATAACCATCTGCAATACTGTTATATAGTTCCAAAGCCAAAGCCAATTGCTCAGCTATGTGGCTTTAAGATTCAATCTCTGAAGGAAAAAAATACTTTCCACTTCCAATAAAAATTATTTTTATCTTTTTTTAATTGGGAAGAAAATAGTGATGATATTCATTCAGTCATATCTGACTCTTGGTGATACAATGGTGATGCATTTTCTGATCTTGAACTACTTCTTTGAGTTGGTCTATGTTCTGGCTGTGTCAACTTTCATGGTGAGGAAAATAAAAGATAAATCAGGACAGAATAATCTCAATTTAAAATTTACATAATTCTACAATGTACAGCAGCCCACTTCTAAAAAGGACTCAAGATGGTTTACATTTAATAAAAATCAATCTGACCATCTAATCTAAGTAAGGAAATTTAATATCATCAACTGTATTGTTGATGGAATAAAAGTTTTAAGAATACCTTGAAGTCCAAGACGTTGGAGGCTTTCCTCATTTTATGACTTACACTATTCCCCAGTAGCTCAGGATAGCTATTGAGAAAAATATTGAGTAATCCAATTCATCACCTTAGCATTCCTTCTCTCAGAGATCACACATGGAGTCAAACCTAGATGGGAAAGGTAGTTCTGTAGGTATCTGGATGCCAAATCGTTTATGGCTTTAAAAGTGATAACCAGCATTTTGAGTTGGAAACCAGGAACCAAGGTCATGTCCTGCTAAACTAGGTAGCCCTGCTAAATCTGTTACTCTGTTAATAGACGAGCCATGGAAACTTCTGAATCATCTTAAAGTAAAGCCCCACTTAAAGCATAATATAGCAGTCCAATTATATCTAGTGTCCCTAGTAAACATAAGTTGTTAAAAGCATATGATTGGATTTCCAAGCAAGAAAAATTATATACATTTTTTTTTCATAAAAAATAATGTGGGAAAATGTGCACCCAAGAAAATGTGAAAATTACACGTTTTATCACAATTGAAAGCAGAACAAGAATGTAGGGATTTGCTGATTATATGGTGTGAGACTATTGGTCCATCAATTACATGAACAAATAGCAATTGTCCAGGTTTTCAGACAAGACCATTTTCCAGTTAAACATGGAGATTAATATATGATATACATTCTTTGTCATTATGATATTGCTCCTGAATATTTCCTAATTGAAAATTAATTATGGAATATTTGCACGAGAGGATACACACACATACACAGAGTTTGGCCTATGTACTTTGCTATAGTATTACTGAACTGATCCTCATTGAATGATCTGCATTTATTTTCTGAAAGAGACAAACTCTAGAATCCCTAGATTGCAAGATTACCAGGTTCCAGAAATCCTCTACAAGAGTAATGGCTTATAGTTCATTATTAAACAAATCATTACGATTCCTCAATTAAGCTAGTAAATGGTTTGCGCTTCCAAAGTCTAGTGCTATGAACTCCCAGGACACAATATTCTTGCAATTTATTTTTTCAAATGATAATTTTAAAAAATGATGAGGTGAACGTGAACTGATGTTACAATCAACATTATTTCATCTGACAGGTTATTTCATGGGAAAGACATATACGTTCACATTTCCCTTTATGCATCTCAGGGTACAGAATTTTATTACCTATCAGGATTCCCCCGTATGTTATGAAAAGACCTTGAAAAAAAGACTACTTTTTTCATAGTATGGCATCTACTATATGTTGATGTTCTTCAAAGAACTGCTTATGTGGCATTAATTATATTTTCTAGTTGCCTTTTGGTTTTGTTAATATTATATAGCCATAAGAATTTAGAAGGAAAGCAAAAAATAGAGAACAGTGTCCGGATTTGTACACAGAGCTATAGAACTAAATCAAGTATAGATTATTATTATTATTTTTGTCTTTAAATCCCCTTGCATCGGGGTGGAATTGGGCAACTGAATGGAGCTGAGTGTTTACTGGCTGGATGCCCTTCCTGTTGCCAGTGCAGAGTTCACAGCAGATATCCTCACATTGTGCCCAGAGACAGAAATATCTGCTGCTACCTAGGATTGAACTCACAGCCTCCTGATTGTGAGATGAGAACTCCACTCTAAACCAAGCATATATGTCATAGGTTATTTTGGATGGTCTCCTGCTAATATTGTTCCTACCAATTAGAAGGGAGAAAGAAAATGTAAATCACATTTCACTCATATTACTGTACCTGAGGTCCTCCATTCCTGGAGAAAAGAAGGACCAGATTGTTTACAGTCTCCAGCATGTACATTTATACCAAGTAATACAGAATATAAAAATAAATAGCATTACTGAAAGGTACCAGGTTGAACAATATAAAGTTAGAACTAGAAAGTAATGAGATACAATAGCTATATGAAGCTTCAGGATGAAGAGATACTGAGCAAGTGTATACTAATAACCTGGATGTTGCAGTACAGAAATTCTACCATATCTATGTTTTTGACTGCAGATTACTTTAAAGAGTCAAGGTGATTATTATAGGAAACTGAAATACACAGAATTTCACACAGAATACACTTAATCCAACAATACAATATTTTAAAAAATGTAAACTTAATGCAATAAACAGTTCCGTACATCTTTCTAGATTATGTTGATTTCATCATATACTTTGCTTAATTAAAGTATTAAAGAAAATGGGATGCTGATCAACCTACTTAAGACTGCCATTGTAAAATTACAATGGTGTTTCCATTGTAAAATCTCTACAACTAAGCAGAGTACATTATCGCCTTCATGACACAGAAATGGAAAGGCAAATACAAAGAGGGGAAGTGACTCAGACAAACAGAGCAGATCTGGAAATGTGAAACAGCTTCTGAGACTGGTTTCTGAATATGGAATTGAGCCAATCATAAATACTCTTTGTGAATATTTTGTAGTTTTCAATTGAAACTGAATTAGAAAGTATATAAAAATGAATTAAAAACTGAACTGAAAACCAAGAAGTCTTGATTCTTCTATATTTACAATACTTATTTCAGGAAATTGCTAGCTGGAACTATGCATATGCATTAGATTTCCTTTGTTGGACACATTTAAGAACAAAGGCTGCCATTAAGTTGGTCAATTCTGTTCTTAATTCAAACAACATACAGGGAATAGATAGTAGCCATTCTTGCTGTTATTTATAGCTGTACAACTTTTTTAGCCAGGGAGCAGCTCACATACATTCCAACTAGGCCACACAAATCTTATTAGAATAGAGCTTTGTAGAAAATTAGCAAACTATTTTCAACCACATGATCGTCTAATGGATAATCATACATGTATTCAGTGTTTTCAAAGAGCTGTTGTATTGAAGCATTGAGTGGTTGCATAGCCCCGGGGCTCATTAACTGAGGGAGCAGAACATCAGATGACTCCTAAATTACTCTAAAGTTAAACTGTATGACTATCTGCCATGTGCCAAAGATTCTATAACAGACTATTGTCCCTCCCTTCGTTCATATACGGAGGCAATATCCTATAAGAGCATTGCCTGGCCAAGACTAGGGGAATTTTAAGAGCATGTAAATGTAATTAAGTTCACTTAAATGGAATGAATAAAGTAAGAACCAATACTTGAGAAATGGCTCCTTGGAACCCTCAGTGCCTCACCCCTTCTTTCCACATTCACAAAATCTTCTGAAGCCTTTCGGAGCTTGCATCTAAGAGTTTTCCTACTTTGTTCCTACTGGAAGATTTATCACACAGTTGTAACCTGATCAAGATGGCCAAAAGCTCTGCCAGCAATTTGGCATTTTGCTTGTTAAAACTTTATTTTTTATTTAGCTCCATTTTTCATTTCCCATTCTTACTTCACTTCACTTGCCTAATGAAAAAAGGGAATCAGCCATTTTGTGCCTGTTGGATCAAGGTCATTTGCCGGACCCAGGGGAAAAAACCACCCAAAATCTTATGAAATAGTGAATTAAGTTATAAAACGCTGAATTGGGTTATGAAATAATGAATAGTGGAATAGAGAGATCGTAATTATATTTATTTAATTGAATAAAGTTATATGACTTCCTATCTTAACAAATTATTCTGGACCACTCAGAATTCAGAACATCTTGCATAATATGTCATGTAAAAACACAGATGTCTCACAAGATCTTGTGAAAGAAGATCCCATGGTATCCTGCCAAAATCTCACAAGATTCGAGTTATCTCCCACAGAATCTGGCTGATATTTGGCACTGCAGCATTTGGAGTTATTGCTGTTCTTCCTAAACCATCATGTGAAAGTACACAATCCAATTTTACAGTGGTAGAATCAATTTACCTTACTTCTTTTTACAGATTGAATTTATGGTACTTTGGAGACAAAATACTTTCTTGATTTTATTTTTTGGCAAATAATATATTTATCCACACTGATAGTTTGTATTAGCAAATCTAATTATGAAAATTATCACACAATCTATTTTCCAAAGATATATAACTTGATTGAATAAACATAGTTAAAGTGTTTAACTGTCATCCAGTGCTTTCTGACTTCTCGGGTCAGCACCACAGATGCACAACAAAGCCATGTATTTTCTAAAAATGTCATTTTACAGGCATTATCCAGCTACTAACTAAACACAGGCACTTTCATCTCTCAAAGCCCCAAATGAAGCTGCCAACAGTAATGATTCTCCCTGGAAATAAATGACAGGATGAAAACCGAAAGCCACAAATATACACCAAGACAGCTTGATACAAACTTGGTGCCTTCTCAGATTCCTGCCTACTAAAGCCTAAGGAAAAGATGAGGAACTAATGCCTTTCAGATATTTCTGAACTGAAGGTGAAAAATGCTGGAGTTATAGTCCAGCAATATAAAGTTGGCACCATACAAATAATTGCAAGTAAATATAAACGGCAAAACTTATTTTCTTCATGCCTAAAGACTTATAATGTTTAAATTTTGATACATGTACATAAATACAAGACAGCCTATTTAGTGTAGTGGTTAGAAACCCAAAGACTGTGAGTTCCAGGCCCATTTTAGGCATGAAAGCCAGTTGGGTGACTTTATATCCTATCACAATTAATGGATCAGTTGATCTGGGAAAAAAACATTGGACCCTGCACTTCTGGGAAAATGCTAGGAAGAAAAAAATAAAAGCATATAAATACTCCTCGTTCATGTCAAGAAAAAGTGCTCCAGAGTCCTTAGTTCAAACCTCTGCCTTCCTTGGTAAATATAAAGAAATCACTGTGAAAGGACATCAATGTTACTTCCAAGCATTTCACCAAGAAAATAAATCATTTGAACAAGCATCTCAGCTGTGACTGAAGCACTCATATTTTGTACTGAATAGATTTGCTATGCATTATAAATAATTGGTCAGCTGCAATCAGGATCTGTGGGGAAACAGACATCTTAATTTGTGGAAAGAAGAAATAATCTGCTCTTCTACATCACTCAACTGTTGTGATACCCATTCTGACTCTTGCTCCTCAGTGCAACTTTTACACTTGTACTAAAATTTATCTTGTTTTCTATCCCTTCTGACCCAGTTCCTTGCCATCCTATCTTCCCAGTGAGAGTCCTCCAAACTTTCCTTGTTTTCCTTGCCAAAATTTAACCTATTTTTTTCACCCATACTTGCACTTGCAGAAATCAGCCTGTTTTCTGTAAAGTATATATATAAAAGGTAAAGCTGTAGGTTTGGGGAGTATGAAATATTGGATGCCAGTGACCAGTCAGACTTCACACAGTTTAGCAATAAATCTAGCCTAATTTATTAGCCCAAGGACTGCAACGTCAATACCTTTTCATACATTGACAGGGAATTTTAAATGAAGATGCTATTGAACATTTATTTATTTCTAGTCTGTTTCAATATCTTCTGTGCTCCTTAACTGGCGTTGTCTTCATTAACCAGAATGCCAATATTTGGTCTTATTACTGAGTGGATGTTTCAAGATTGTGTGTAGGAAAATATCATACAGGAAACTCCACTAAGAGCTGTCCAAATTGTTTTTTTTTCCTTTTCTCCTAACTAGGTGTGCTCAGATATAGTTATTTTGGTCTTTTTCTCATTCAGTTTATCCTCTTCTCTCTTCTTGTTTGAAATAATCCTTTCTTCCTCCCTCCCTCCCTTCCTTTCTTTGCTGGCTTGCTGGCTTTCTCATTCTTTGCCCAGCAGGAGAGAGCAAAAAAACTCATCCCTTCTCTTTGACTAGTTCCACCTTCTACCGTAACCATAATCCTAAACCATATAGGTCTTTATGGTGTATTATCACCACCCTGAATTGCATCTCAAAACAAATTGGTAACCAAAGCAGCCCCCACAGTACAGGCATTATGTGTTAGCACCAGGACTATCTGGACATTCCTGTCTATACCACATTCTATACCAGCTGCACTTTCTGGGTGGCCAAACCCCAGATGGACATATTTTAGGTCACACCCCCTAACTTGTCCACCCAAACGTATCCCAGCTTGCCAAGAAAATGATGCTTATATCCTGAGCTTTTGCCTGGAATATTTGATGATGCTTTTATTCTACAACTTGTACCAAGCAGAAATAGAAAAAGAACAATGTGGATTGGGAAAGTATAGGCATCTGACAGGAGATGTACATGATGATACAAACCTGATGATTTCCATACTTGCACACAACGTAAGGATGCAAGAACATAGAAACAGGGTTTTATCACAACATCAACTTGTGCATCACAATTTTTCCATTAACATTGCTTACTGTGAATGCTTATGTATCTATCAGGATTATAAGTAAATGTCATCACTCAACATAGAAATCTCAAAAGTAAATTGCAATAATGTTTGATATTAGCAGGACTGAAGCTGCACAATACAAATCAGATACAGTCCTTTCCAAAATTGTCTTTTATTCTCACTTGCTCCTACAGTGTTAGTTACCTTTTAGAGTTATTTACTAACTTTAATTTTCTTAATATTGATTTATATACAAATAGAAATGCCTGGATGTAATTAGCTATCATAAAATACAATACACACCATTTATTTATATTTACTTATCTCCTGCTTTTATGATCAAAGAATCATTTAACTCTGTGTACATAATGCTCCATATCCTTCTCCTATGCATAAAATAAATAATAAATTATTGTGTAGCCAATTTTTAATTCCACATTCCATTGTAGATTTATATGTAAATAAAGCTATCAGAGATATTATACTATAAAATATACTTTGACTTTAAAAAGGGGGGGTAGAAATACACACATTTTGAATGTGTGATACACAAATACAAAATATTGTTGGGAATTAGAAGCTGGAAACATCACAAAGAACTGGGGAGATGAAACTGAAAATATTAGTGGCAAGCACAACAGGAGGTTAACCATCTTTAAGGGTGAAATGACATCTCTAATCAAACTACTACATCTCAACAGAGGAAGCTTTCAGCCATGCAGTGACCTGGAATAAATCTGCCAAAATAATAAGACTCTTAGCTCCACTCCGATGCTTCTATAGGTGTCAATAATGAAATCTGAGATAAATATTCATTTCAAATCACTTCACGTGAAAATAACAGGGAAGAAAATAATTGAATAAAGTCCTTGTCCTAGACAAGGGGGAAAGGATCAGGGTGGTGTAATGGACAGAGAACTGAGATAGACACAAAAGAAATAGTTTAAAGACCTAATCATTCAGTTGACTAGGTTCTCTTAGTCATGACTGTGGAGGTGAAAATGAAGCAAATTTTATTATGAGAAAAAAATGGGTGGAAATGTTGCAATCATAAAAATTCTGTAAGAATATAATATACATATAATAACATATGAAGGGAACTTCATTGGTGCTCTCTGCGCTTAGTTATTTTCTTGCAGATGTTTCATTACCGCAACTAGATAATATCATCAATTAACACAATGCAACAAACATATATCAGACTAAGTAGCAATGTGAAACACAAACATAAAATAAATACAATACTGTATTTATACACAAAAGTAGCCTACAGTATTGTAACCCCCAAAGATCTAGTACAGCATTATGACTATCAATAGTATCAACCATTCTCCAAGAATTTACTAAGCCCCTTTTAAAGTTATACAGATTTATACAAGAAAATATTCCCTTTTGTTGGTTCTAAATCTCCAATCATTTTGTTTCGCTTTGGTTTTTGGATTGTAAGAAAGGAAGAAAGAATAATATTAACTGAATTAGTGAAATTTTAGAACCCCCTCATCTAACTTGTGGTCCACCAGATGTGTTAAATATGGTCTCATTAGCATGGCCCATACCTGGTGGGAGGTATTTAATACCCTGGTGGGAGTATTTAAAACCAACAAATCTGGCAAGAATGATTTTGGACAGGAAGGCTGTTCTGATGTCTAGGTTTAAGTGAACGCGGAGTATCCAGACACATTGATTCAATTTATGTATAGCAATTGTTTGAGAAAAATTAATAAACCATTTTAAACCGTGACTTGAGTTTCTATCAATCCCCAAAACTGAAATAACACAGACATTATGTCCAGACAAACAATGATTTATGGGTCATGCCATACTTTTGTCATAATGTCTAATGTAAGTTTGTTCATATTATTGTTTGTTGCTTTCTTCCCCTCCCAAGCACCCATAAGTCATTAATTCTTCTGCTAGTGATTTCATACTTCCAGAAGGCTGCAAAGTTTAATGTATGGCCAATTTATAGCCCTAAACAACTGCTATTCAATGGTTCTTTTATTTTCTAAACATAGAGACAATATTTAGTTCTAACAATGAAATCTGGTTACATGGTCACCTTGAGATTTTCTGCCAATCGGTTAAAGGTAAAGGTAAAGGTTTCCCTCGCACATCGTTTCCGACTCTAGGGGCCGGTGCTCATTTCCGTTTCAAAGCCGAAGAGTCAATTGGTTATTGCAAGTTTAATAAAACTGTATTACATTGGTTCTCACATTTTCAATCCATTTTGCCAATATAAATGAATACATATTTGTGGACCTGCTGAAAGTTATATGAATAGGATTTGTACTTTTATGTTTAGTTCCCTTGTATTATTGGCTTTTCTTAAATAGTCTGTTGTCCTTATAACAACCAAAGCCACAACCCACAAGCTTTCATAGCTAACCTTAGCCTTTCATTTACAAAAAAATGTATAATTTGTACAATGAAAATAGCCATTATAAAAGTAGTTGTTTCAGTTGCAATATTCTGTTCAGTACCCTTCCAACGCATGATACTTTTCTGTTCCAAACTCTGTGCATATTATTTGCAAACTCTTTTATATGGTTTGGAAATATTAATAGTCCTTTAACATAGATACTTTATTGGCTGAAATTCCCCCTTTTTCCTGTCTCAAGATGATTAATATATTTGGAAGAGAAAATGCAAAACCTCTCCAACCAAACCTCAATAATATGCAGTTACAATTCCCAATTGTCTTTATTTGGTCTTTGCCTCTTGTTGGAATTTCTTCACTCTTAAAGTAATAAGTTCACTTTATACAGTATTTCAACATTATTAAATTAATGTCCCAGTTTTTAATAAAGAGACAAAGTAAAAAAAAAAAAATCAAGATGATATTCTTGACTACACAGTCAAAGCCCTGTCCCTTTAAACAGGGCCGTGATGTTAACATACATCCCAAAAACCAAGTCTTCTATCATGTGATTCCAATTGCCATCTTGACTTTTTTGATACATACTTCCCTCCATGGATACTCTTGGTACCAGTGAAAAGTCTTGGTATGCAAGTAGCTATTCACTACATCTCAGCATGGAAGGCTATCTTTTAACAAAACTGCAGCACTCTTATTACACAGCCATGGTTCCATTACATAGGTATAAATTCAGGAGTGGACTGTTGGGGGTTCGCAGAGGAGAATCTCTAGCTAAGATTCTGTGCAATTCGGAGAACCCCCAAATCCCACTCCTGGCTGGCCCTGCTCACTCCACCCTGCTCCTCCCCACATGGCCCATTTTGGATGCAGCTAATTACATGGTGCACCGAGGCTCGAAGTTCGGGAAGGCTGGAAACATTTCTGGTCTCTACAGGGCCTTCGGAGCCTGGGAAGGCCATTTCAACTTCCTGGAGGTTCAAGGAAATCCTACAGAGCCTGGGGAGGACAAAAACACCCCTCCCAATGTGATGCAGGAGGCCAACTAGGTCACATGGCCATGGCCATGGCCACAGCCATCCAGCCAGAGAACTCCTTGCTAAAATTTTTGAAGCCCATCCCTATGTAAATTCTTTTCAAATACCTCACAAATAACTTTCTGGTTGTCTGTCTTTCTTTCTTTCTTTCTTTCTTTCTTTCTTTCTTTCTTTCTTTCTTTCTTTCTTTCTTTCTTTCTTTCT
>JANHFP010000182.1:156015-170339 GCA_032468135.1 Calamaria suluensis | reverse complement strand
GTCATCCGCATATAGATGACACTTCACACCAAACCCACGGATGATCTCCCCCAGCGGCTTTACATAAATGTTGAACAAGAGGGGCGATAGGACCGACCCGAGGTACCCCGCAAACCAGGGGCCTAGCGGTCGACCTCTGCCCCCGTCAACACAAATTGTGAGCAGTTAGAGGAACAACAACAACCAAAGCCACGTTTACTTAATATATTAAGATAAATGTGCTAAACCTGTATGCTTTGTACAGCCACAAACAAGTTACTATTCGTAAATATACCTTGTAAACTTATAAACTCTATCCAAGTGACTTCTGATTAAATAAACTGAGAATCTGGTTATAAGAATATCAATAAACTGGTGTCATGTTATAAGAGAGACTGAAAAAAGAAAAGGCACAACCACTGAGCCCCGAAAAAACAAAAACGGAGAACAAAACAAAACACCTGGGATAATATGTCTCAAAAATTAATGTTACTTCTGTGACATCATTTACTTCTATTATATTACTGAAATATGATAACCGATATGCTGACAATACCAAGTTGCAGATCACTTTCCCAGACCTGATGGGAGAATCAGAATTTCTAATGGTGCCTGAGACTGCCAGGTTCTGAACAGGGAAAAAAGGAAAACAGAATTATTATTTCAAAAGTCTTCTGATTTCAGGATTTTATCATCTCTGATTCTTTTTAGGGATGGGGAGAGAGGTTACATTTTGAGAGTCTTCCTGGGCTCAGGACAACTGGTAGAAGCTGAGGCTAGAAGGATGTGTGTCTCCAAAGTCTCATATGCCATATGCAATCTTACCTGGAAAATTGGGTTGGTCACTCATTGGTTCTGAATGTGTGGTCCATGTGATCACATTACTTACTGCCATGTTATACTGCTACAGTGAGAGCTACAGTGAATTTAAAATGCTAGTCACTACCTATAAAAAAAAGTTTTATAAGGATGAGGACCTCAGTGTCTAACAGAGCCAGCATTCCCAGATAGAATCTGATCCAGGTACCCAGACAAAATCTACTAGAAATTACAAGAGGAGATGGTGGATATTTCTCTCATATTGAACAGGTTGCTCCCTATGGTAAGAATGGCCCCATCATCATAGTCATTGCTTAGCTATAAAGGTAACGTTGTACTCATCTGAACGGTGTTCTCCTTGGGCTCCTGGAGAGACCTAATCAGTGGGTGATTACTATGTCCTATTGGCCAGAGACTGAGTAAATTTGAATGCTGGCTCCTCCCTTTCCTGCCTCCACCATTGCTGCCCAGTTCATTGTGAAAAAACGTGTCGAAGAAATCAACTGTGAACAACAACAAACAGTAGAACAAAACCAACAAAGGAACCCGGAACTCCTCAATATGAAAAAAATATAACCCAGGAAGGGACAGACTCTCTAGCAGCCCAAGGAGAACACTGTTTAGGTGAGTATGACATTACTTCTCCCTTGGGCTGCTGGAGAGTCCTAATCAGAGGGATATACCCAAGCTAACTGTCTCGAGGGCGGGAAAGGAGAGGTTCCGGGTTGAGGCAGCAGGAATAACTCGTTGAAGAACCCTGCGACCGAATGAAGCCTCAGCTGATGCATATATGTCAATCTTGTAATTCTTGATGAAAGGAGAAGGGGAGGACCAATTGAAGCCTGAGTGGACCAAGCGGCCAAAATAGCAGCGCTTCTAGTGGAATGAGCCGTAATCCGTGAAGGCTGGTCCCGACATCATTGATCGTAGGATAGAGAGATGGTTGCCCTAATCCAACGTCCGATGGTGTTAGGAGATACTTTCTGTCCCAGAGAATTTGGCTGAAAGGAAACAAACAGAGTTTCTGTCTTCCGGAGTGATTCTGTCCTGGTAACATACGTCTGCAACGCTCTGTGAACATCCAGCAGATGCCACTTGCATTCCCTTGGATCCTTTGGCCTGGGACAAAAATCTGGCAATATAAGTTCCTACGTGCAGTGAAAATAGGAATTGACTTTGGGTAGAAAAGATGGATCAAGTTGCAATATGACCTGGTCCGAATGGAAAATACAAAACTCCTTCTGGACAGAAAGAGCCGCCAATTCTGAAATGCGACGAGCCGGTGTTATAGCTACCAAAAAGGAGACTTTAAATGTCAGGAATTTGAGAGAAACCGATTCCAAGGGCTCGAAAGGAGCCTCAGTAAGAACCTGTAACACAAGTGTCAGGTCCCATGAGGGATATCTGTGAACCGTGGGCGGACGGAGATTGGACGCTCCCTTGAGAAAAACACGGATTCTCCTATGATGTGCAAGAGAATGAACACCTCTGCAGGTAAGTATGGTCGATAGTGCTGCTACCTGCCATTTGAGCGTATTTGTGGCCCGTCCTCTCCACAGCCCCTCTTGCAGAAAGGTGAGGATCTGAGGAATCGTAGGACGAGAAGCCAAAACTTTCAATTTCACACACCAACAACGAAAAGCTGCCCAAGTTGACTCATAGATCCTAGTAGTAGAGGGCCTCCGTGCTGCTAGAAGTGTCTGGATCACCTGAGTAGACAAACCCTCAGACCTTCGGACTTCCTGCTCAATCTCCAGACGGCTAGCTGGAGCCACTCTGGCTCCGGATGTAGAATGGTTCCCTGACAAAGCGAGATGACATCTGACAGAATTCTCCATGGAGGGACCTGAGAAAGATCCATCAGGTCCGCAAACCAACTTCTCCTGGCCCAAAACGGAGCTACTAGGATGAGTTCCGCTCTTTCCCCTATCATCTTCCTGATGACTCTGGAGATAAGAGGAATCGGTGGAAAAGCGTACAGAAGGACTGGAGGCCACTGGCATCATAGGGCATTGGTTCCTTCCGCTGTCTGACACTGGAACCTGGATAGAAATCAGGGAAGTTGTGTGTTCGTGGGCGTCGCAAAAAGGTCTACTTCTGGATGCCTGAACTTCTCCGTTATTCTGAGGAATAATGAGGGGTCGAGTTGCCACTCCAACTCATCGATGGTCGTGCAGCTGAGCCAATCTGCCTGGACATTGGCTTCCCCTGATATGTGGTCCGCTATGAGAGAGCGGAGACGCAGTTCTGCCCAATCCTCCAGTAGTTGGGCTTCCTGCATGAGAGCCCTGGATCGGGTGCCACCCTGCTGATTTATATGGGTCTTGGCAGTCACGTTGTCCGTTAACAGCAGGACATGATGACCAGACAGAAGAGGGCTGAAGTGGCTGAGAGCTAACCGAGCGGCCCTGAGCTCGAGCCAGTTTATGTCGTTCCAAAGATCTTGTGGAGTCCAACGACCTTGTGTCACCTGGTCTTGGCAATGAGCTCCCCAGCCAAACAGACTAGCATCTGATGTCACCGAAATTCTGTCGTGCTCCCTGAATGAACAGCCTTTCTCCAGTGTATGGGAAAGCCACCAGGTCAGAGAGCGCTTGGTCCTGTTGGGGAAAAATATGAGGTTGCGGGAACAACTGGTGCCTGCTTTTTGACTTGGAAGCAATAGCCACTGAAGAGGTCGTGAATGGAGTCAGGCCCATGGAACAATTGAAATGCAGGAAATCATTTTTCCCAGCAATTGAGATAATTGGAGCAAGGGAGCCTTCCGCAGACGTTGGACTTTTCGGACTGACGCACGAAGACTCTGCAGACACTCTGCAGACAGGAACACCTGACAAAGGCAGGTAACTATCCATGCCCCAAGATGGACTAAACTGGAGGTGGGCCTGAAATGGCTTTTCTTGTGGTTCACCGTGAACCCGTGTGCCTCGAGAACTTGAATTGTGAACTGTAGGTCCCTGTGGGCCTGAGCAACTGTTGGAGATTGCAGAAGAATGTCGTCCAAATAACACTGGATACGTATGGACTGCTTGCGTAGATGTGCTGCAACTATGTCCAGCATCTTGGTAAACACTCTCGGAGCTGAGGATAGACTGAAAGGAAGAGCTCTGTATTAGAAATGTTGAAATGTATATAAACCGAAGAAAACGCCTTTGATCAGGTCTGATGGGAATGGGAAGATACACTCCTCGCAGATCTAGAAAGGTCAGTAGGTCCCCTTGGCAGATGCTGCCCAGAATAGTGTGGATGGATTACATTTTAAAACGTCTGTATCTGACATGAGCGTTGAGAGACTTTAAATCCAGGATGGCTCTGGAACCGCCGGATTTCTTGTCCATGAGAAAGAGGACGGAGTAAAAACCTGAGCCTGCATGGTTGTGGGGTACAGGCTCTATCACTCAGATGGAAAGGAGATGTTTAATTTCTTTCCACATCCGAGTTCGTTTGTCGAGGTTCTTGGAAATTGGACAATGTATGTATTGGTGGGGGGGGAGGATATCGAATTTGAAGACCAAACCTGACGTGATGGTTTGGATGACCCAAATGTCAGATGTGGTGTCTTGCCACTGTTGCAGGAAATACGCAAGACACCCTCCGATCGGATGGGAACCAGATAAGTCACTTGCCCCTTCGGAAGGGTTTGGAATTAGAACCCCTGAAGGGTCATCTTGCCTGCAACTGGCGATTGCGGTCACGAAAGGACTGGCGGTCAGAGAACCTGTCCCAGGATTGTTGCGGTGGTCTCTGTTAATAAGAAAACCTGAACCCATAGTCCTGGTATTGAAAGGAAGGCCTGTGATAAGGAAGGGAAGAACTCCTTCTATCTGCTCGTCGTGAAGATTGAGGGAGAACCTTCCTCTTGTTCTTGTCTTCGATGAGGGCCGAACTAAGCGCCTCTCCGAATAGAGTGTCTCCCTTGAATGGAGCCGTGACCAACTTCCATTTTGCCTTCATATCTGCCTGCCAATGGCGCAACCAAAGCAGTCTACGAGAGGTAACATTGGAGGCCAATGCCCTGGATGCGAATTTGGCAGATGAAATGGTAGCATCAGCAGAATATTCAGCTGCTGCCATAAGCTTAATGAGATCCTGGTGAAGACGTGCATCATCAGGCGATGCGTTTCTTTGAATCTGGCGCAGCCACATCAAGGATGTTCTGGTGAAGAAGGACGCCGTAATGGCGGAACGGATGGCCCAAGCTACAGCTTGATGAGTCTTTCTAGTGGCCATCTCTGCCCGCTTGTTTTCCGCACGGAGACCATCAGCTGTGTCTGAAGGTAACACACTGGTAGAAGCCAAACTGGCAACCGGGCTCTCCACTGGTGGCAGAGCCAGTAGATCCTCAAGTTGTTTGTCAACTGTGTACAATTTCTTGTCCATGCTACTGGGAGCAATTACAGTGCCTGGTAGGGACTATTGACGTTGAACAACATTAATGAAAAACTTAGGAGAAGGAATGGCATCTTGATCAGAAGTTGGCTCCGTGAAAAGAATGTTGGTGTCCATGTCCTCAGAAGTATTCGCCTTGGAATCTTTGGTCATACCGACTTTGGCAGTAGTTTTGGCCTTACGAAGAAGAGTCTTAAAATGTTCAAATTTGAATAAATTGGCTGAAGGATGCGGATCTACCACTGGTTCGTCATAATCAGAAAACGTGTACCCAAAAACCTCCTCCTCATCCACAGAGCAGGCCTCTCTTTGGTGAGATGGTGAAAATGAGGGATGACCTTTCTGGGAAGGATGATAGGTAGAACTGCGAACTGGAACTGCAGATCTGGAATGACCCTGTTGTAGAGAGGGCCCGATGCCCCGTTGTAGTAAGGCCGAGTCTATGCCATGCGCTACACAACGAGAGATCATTTCCTGAACCTCATTTGACAAAGGAACAGCACTGGAACCTTCAGATCGTAACCCTGCTGCTGTGGGTTTGAAGGTTGCTGACACATGTCGAGCTCTGCAAGAGGACACGTTGTCTTGTCCATGCTCTGCTCCTGGTTCTAAGCGGAGAACTTCAGTCTCCTCCTGGACCTCAATAGAGGGAGTGGGCGACCAATCATAACAGATTGGTGGTTGATGGACCTGAGCTGATGTGATCACCATTGGTGGAATATGAGAAGTTGTGCTGCTGGAGGGACTGATGTCCCTATGGGCCTGTACCACTTTCTGGGCCTTTGAAAATTGTTTTTCCAGTGCCCTATCCTATGCCTATGGCATCTCTGTCAGGCCCTTTGTTGATTGGTGCCTTAGATGCCTTCGTTCGAGAAGTGGTGGTCCTGGACTTGGACTTGGTCTTTGGAGACCCCGATGGGTTGCTTTTATCAGGAGAGGCAGATCTACTGTGGTCCACCATGATCTCACTCAGAGAAACAAATCCATTCGTTTAAAAAAATGGAAATGGCCGCCGCTAGAAATTTGTGATCCAAAATGGCGGCCGGAACATTAGGAAGCGGCTGGCTGCGAAAAAAGGAAGATGTCACTGCGGGCATGAGTGGAACAGACAATACGGTCCGAAATAGCCCTGTCCGCTGCTCACAAAAAAACAAATCAAAGGAGAGACCGACAATATGTCTCTAAATTAATAACCCCAAGTTCGGAATGGCGATCAACAAGCCACGTGGTCCCCGGTGGTCGAGGGAGAGATTGAGACCACCACTACAGTCTACACTACCTCCAGCCACAGTCACAAGAGAGAGAACCCAGCAATATGGCTCCTTACCTGACCATGCCCTTTCTGAAGCTAGAAAGCCGTCGCAGAGGTTGCTGAGCGCCGCTCAGTTGATATCTTTCCGATTGCTGGCCGCGCAGCCACCGCCGCAGCTGTCACAGTTAATTCAAAAACATTCTGAAGATTCTTTCTCTAGTTAGTCTTGATTTGAAGTGAAAATTAGTTGTAGATGCTTTAAAGAATCAAAATCAGTGGAGTGAAGTGTAACTACATCTCTATAGGCTGGACTGAGCAAATGAACTGGGAGCAATGGTGGAGGCAGGAAGGGGAGGAGCCAGCATTCAAATTTACTCAGTCTCTGGCCAATAGGACATAGTAATCACCCACTGATTAGGACTCTCCAGCAGCCCAAGGGAGAACCTTTGGGTCGCCCCCTGTAGACCAAAAGAACTTGTATGTTTGTTACATATTCATATTGATCTTTACCTTTACTTCTAATATCCTATTATAGTGTACTAGTTACTCTTGTTCTTTTAATATCCATAAACCACCTAGAATCCAAAGGATTTTGGTAAGCATCAATAAATAAAAAGTGCAAATGACGTAAACTGATGCAGATGGCACAAATGGCTTATATTCAGATTTAACAGACATTTGGATTTAATGGAGAGTCCCTATGCCCAGACACTTGCTTGCATCTTATTTATTTTTCCTTTCTGCTTTGCAAATGTGAACATATAATGCTTAATTCAAAACCATTCCTCTCCAATAAATGTGTTAATTTCTTTAAGAAATCCTTTATATGCATGTTTAACCACAAACAATGTTTATTGTATTAGTCGCTGACTGTGACCCATCTTCTCTGGCATTTTGCAAGAAATCTATCAATTTTCAGTTCCTATATGATCCACTATAAATTAGTTATCCACTATTAATTTATCCACTATAAATTACAGTTGCTCCTCTGTAACTAAGGTTTCCACTTTGCCCATGTCACCTCTGCATGCTCATGCAATTTAATGCAGAATTTCTACACTGATATTTATTTTTTACATTGTTATATTATCTTATTTTTACATTTTTTTTACATTATCATGCAAACCACAGAAATTGGCAGTCTTCCAGTATTTAGGGACTACTTCAGAACACTACTTGTGGCTAGATGAAGCAAGGCCAAAAAAACAAAGGAAGATATATAATCACCCTGAGACAATCAAGACGCAGACTAAAAATGCATTTTTAGATATAGGTCATGTTTAAAATAATACATGTTCCAATATATACAAATGCCAAGCCTAATGTTTATGCACATAAATTTGAACAATTCCTCTGTCATATGACTCAGCCTGAGAAATGAACTAATGAACTTAGTTCAAAGCAGAAAGACAACCTGGAAAGGGGAACTGGACTGTCAGCAATATTCAGGCTGCTTTAACAAGGGTTCTACAGTATGGGACATCAGCTACCAGAGTTCAATTCAAACTGTTAGTGGTGAATTCCATTCTTATGACTTACTAACATGAATTTGTAGCTTGCTTCACTCTTCACTTTTCCTCTTGGGGCATTTTGGCCGAGAGACATAACAAGTTTCAAAATAAGCTATTTTGATGTTTCTTTTGATTCGTGCTCTATCTTCTCTTTGGATTGTGTATGTCATTCAGCTCACCAAGTGTCAAGAGGATATTAATCACAGGTGACTGTAGGATTTTCCAAAACAGCAGAATTCTACCGCTATAGATTTCTAACTATGGAAAAAAGAAGTGTAAAGGTCAGAATAGAAATATAAGTCAAACTACATATATCCCCTCTGGGTATATATGTGATTCCTTAGCATAAAATCCTCCTCTTCCTAGAACAAGATTAAGGATTGTTTTTAATCATCATAAAATTCTTGTTTTTAATCATCCTAAAATTCAGAGGATGAGCTGTACAGTAATTGGTGATGTCTCAGATCAAATTCACCTTGCCATCCACTGTCTTGTCTACTTCTCCCATTTACACATCATCTTATTTAAGTGAGATTTTCAGAAGATTTCTGCTCATTTTCCTAGTAATGTTTCCATTCTCCATTCTTTACTGCTGTGACACTGAATATCCTGTATGAACCAAATTAAGTTTCTTATT
Organism: Calamaria suluensis; assembly: GCA_032468135.1. Classification (NCBI taxonomy): domain Eukaryota; kingdom Metazoa; phylum Chordata; class Lepidosauria; order Squamata; family Calamariidae; genus Calamaria; species Calamaria suluensis. Next base: position 161,752 of record JANHFP010000182.1, on the reverse strand, counting down.
ACACCCAAATAGGAAAACTATGGTTTGTAACTCTTTATTTCCAAAATAGGCTCATTTTAGCTCTTTCATTCAATTCTGTGTCATATACTAATTTAATGAGCTTTCCTTCCTTCTTGTTATCCAAGTCATTAATAAAAATGTTAAAGAATTCTGGGCCCAAGAACAAACTGTATGGAGTATTTTATCAAATGTTTTGCTGAGAATGAGATACATTATATTCACTTTCTCACCAAAATCAATATACAAAGTTAACCCTTGACAAACCTGTGCTGGCTCAAAGTAATCACTGTACTGACTTCAAGTTTACTACAGACTGAGAGTTTTATTTTCTGTTTTAGAATCTTCCCATATAGATAGTGAATTAAGAAAGGTATTTTACTTCAGGCAGCTTCTTGTTAACAGATTTGAAAACTATTGAGATGGCATACTTAGCATGTACCCTAATTCTGTAATCTAGAAGCTGAGGAACAAGTGAAAAAGTGAGATCAAGAAGCCACTGATATAATTAAACAGTTCCTGATACTATTCATATTGCCATATAATCAATCATATATTCTGACATATGTAACTTAACAGCAACTTCATTCTTGTTCTACGCTACATAACATACTGGCTAATTAATGCCAAGGATTCATCTGCACAATCTATATTTAGTCCAGGATGTGCCTCAATTCAGATGATACAATCTGTAATTTGTCTCCAGTTGCCTCACTGATTTGTTACCCATTTCTAGGTTTCTTAGCAAAGATATAACTTTACTGAATAGATATTTACTCTATACATCACTCCAGTTTTAGTTTAAGTAAATATCCCAGGACATCTCTGCTCCAACCTCTTCTACTAGTTTGACATTGTATATCATTTATGGAGTAATTTGCAGGAAACCTCCTTAATCCACATATTAAATGTATGGCCCACTGGGAGGCCCATATTAAAATAACATACCTCATGTGGGGCCAGAATCTGAAAACGTCATTTTATAGAGCACAATTTCGGACCAAAGTGGTCCCACTAAGATCGGCATATGTGGGCCTGATTGGGGTAGATTGCACGGGTGATAGAGAAATATAATTGTATGTCATTTTATTCTATTTTACATATTTATGTATTAAATTATTATATTTTATCCTATAACTATTGTATACTTCCTACTCTCACTTTAAAGTGTTTGTTTAGAATTTTGTTGGCAATATGTGTTTGAACCTGTACGTTGATATGGCCCTATAGGCAGGCAAATAAATAAATAAATAAACAATAAATAAACAAACAAACAAACAAACATACAAAAACTGGCATTTCCTTTCTTTTACAAAAAAGGGGGATTGGTTATTTTCATAGTTTGAGCTGTTGATGCATCCCAAAGGAGTATATCTATGTTCAGTCAAAACCTAAATTACGGTTTAATGTTACAAGAACATGTTCCTAGCTTCTACATTCCCCCTTTTCTCTTCTTTCTGGTATCATTATAAGGAGGTCAAATTTTTCCACTTTGATTTTACAGTAACCGTGTTTAGGGTGTTGTCCAAAATTAAACTGAGGATTTACTATAAAAACTAAATAATCAGCTTCATACCTTGCTCACTTCTACCAAAAATTAATAATAGCATATCCAAATTAGGATGCCATGGCTAGCATATTTTATCTAAAAGTGAAGTACTGGTTATAGTATGTAAGCACCACACAATACTAAAACAAGGTAGTACAAAAATGTGAGGTGTATTAAAAGATTAATATTACATTTTAATATCTATTTTTACTTCTATAAACTGAAATGTCCACATCATGTAATGGATGGCTTATTTTCATAAGCACATCCCTGGGCATTTGCAGGAGAAACCTCATTTATAGCTTCTGGCATAAACAACAACAAATTGAGGCCATATTTTAAAATATATTAGGTTACTCTGTGTTGGTTTCTTATATTTCAAGAAAGTGTGTGATAGTGACCGTCACAAAAATCTCCCTACAAAAATAAATAGTAAGGGACTAGAATAAATTACAACTATATTAATCATACAAAAATAAGACACAGGAAATTTATGAGCTGTTGGATCATTACAGTAAAATAGGTGCACAATAAGTTGGCTTCTATGATGTGTATAGAAATTGTTCTTGCTAATAGAATAATTAACAACTTGAGAAAAGGTGTGGATGAATTTGCAGATGATGTCAAATAATGTAAAACATTTGAATAAAAAGCATATCGTAAAGTCTTCCAAAACTTTTGTGGCTTTACAGGGATGAACAATAAAATGATAAATGAAATTATTGGCTAGATGTGCCAAGTGACGTAAATTAAGATAGATACCGTAACATAGTGTTTAATTGCTCACCAAACCACCAAGGATGGCTACCAGATTCTAGGTAAGCTATAGATACAAAGCAGAATAGAATGTATGTTTTTAGAGTACAATATTATCTACTCCTGGGTGACATAAATATATATAAACATTGGGAAAGACAAAAGGAGGAATAGAAGTACACAGAAATGTAATGCTTTTTATAAAAGAAAAAATCATATTTGCCCTCCAATCCAGTGAAAAGATTGCTGAGAAGGAATCAATAAATATGCAATGCAATTGAAACAGAAATTAAGAGATTTTCTATTGTTTTAATAAGCAGATCACTTCTCAGATATCCCAGATTCACTTCGCAATAAAAACAGTGATAGGGATTTGTTTGGATTACAAATATTTACCATATACATATTCTATTTTATATACAAACTGATATGCAATTTATACATCTAAAATCATACTTTGCTATGCAATTTACAAAGCATGCATATAAAAGCACATATAACAGATAGCATTGCATTCAGAATCATGTATATTTGGGAAACATTAATAAAAGCATCCAAGCTGGAATATGCACCAAAGGTATACACTAGAGAAAACATAGACATATATATTTCTGTAGTGTTTTTTTAAAAAAAACAAATATACCTGCTGTAGAAATAATAAAGATTTATAACATTAAAAACATGAGAAACTAGGCAAAATCAGGCTTGAGACACTTGCCTATCTTCTCCAGTGAAGTATAATTAAATTTAAGATGCTAAAAAAACAACAACCTGAAGACTGGATGATTCAAATAAAGTGTGTCTCTTGAGTCAAGACTGGAAGGCTGCAGACCAAAGTCAACTGGAAGAAACCGATTATTCCCTTATAATAGCTCATTACTCCATGTACTACATTAATTAAGCCACTCCTGAAAATACCTTGCGACAAACATACACAATAGCCTATTGCTTCAAATGTATACACAAAGTAGCAGAAAATACCATATATGTGTGGGTATGCATGCACACATGCTACCTGGGAAACATATAAAAAGTGAGCAGAATAAACAAAATCAAGGAATTCAATTTATTTTGATAAACTAGAGAGATAGACTCAAAGTGACAGAATGAAGTTCAACAGAAAAAAATGCTAGGTTTTCCAGCTAAAGAAAATAATGTAAATATAGATTTAACAGCATGTACAGTTCTACTACTATACACTTATAGATACGTGGCTAGGCAATAATATGTATGAAAGGAAACTTGGAATTATATTTAATCACAAGCTGTGATGTGCTTGCCAAAAAGACAAACACAATTTCAGGGTGCATCAATAGAAGTATAATTTTCAAATCATGGAGAGTAATGTTTCTACTCTTCTGCACTGGTCACACTCCAGTTCAAGATACCACATGTTAAATTGGAGAACTCAGAACTGATATAAAGAGGAGCTACAAAGATGAAAGGGGATTAGAATAGGATAGAACAGAACAGAATTCTTTATTGGTCAAGTGTGATTGGACACACAAGGAATTTGTCTTGGTACAAGAAAAGCTTGTGTAAATAGCACATTTAGCCTTGAGAAGAAAAGACAATTGTTATTCAACAAGAATCTCTCCATATACCTGAAATGGAATGACCCTGAAGAAAACAGAACCTGTTGTATATTATCCCAGAATAAAGGCATGAGATAATGGTCTGTTTAAACTGTCATTCCTAACAAGTCATTTTGGAAGATAGTGAATTCTCCTATCCTAGACTTATACATGTAAACAGAAGCTGATCTATTTTGGATCCTTTCATTCTGGTTCCTGCATAGAACATAGTATTGACCTTGATGACTTAAATGCCATCTCCAGCACTGTGATTCTATGATAAGCATCTATTATTCTAGGTTAGGATATTTGGAAAATCACAAAGAATTAGTTCACCTGGAAAAAGCGGCAATCCAGTTTTCTGCTTTGTTTTTCCTTCCTTGTGGTTCATTGTATATTTTGACAAAAGATGTATATTTATTACCACAAAATGTACTTATTCCTTGGCATGGAAGAAGAGATACCAAAGATGCAAAGGGAAATATCCTATGAGGAAAGTGCTTGAGGAAAGTGGAAAACAAGAATTTAATTTCAAAATACAAAATAAACTCATGGGCAATTTGTTTTATCCATACTCAGAGACTAATAGCTGTTATGACAAACTGCCCACTTTTTGTTTCACATTTTGGGAGGCTTTTTTTCAATCAATCTGCAAACTAGAGAATTTAGACACTCCTACATGCAACAGAAAGAGGCACTATGCAAAGGTTTAATCTATCTATATCAGAGGTTCCCAACCTTGGCAGCGTTAAGACTTGTGGACTTCAACTCCCAGAATTCCCAAAAAGCAGAGCTGCCAAGTTGGGAACCTCTGATTTATATTGTCCAGATTCTGTAGATTTATAATTTTCAAATAAGTTATTTCTCTTATTTGTTCAGTGGCTCTATCAATGACTTCCTCTTCTGACACAAATCTTCTTTTTCATCTCACAGTCTTGGAATCTTGTGGTTGGAATCCTTCAGAGCTCTGTGATAGCTCTGCAATGTTGCCCATCTTTACTAACCTTCTTGAACGTTCAATGTTATTCTATACACTATTTATTCTGCATAAATACAACAATGATTCAGAAGCACTTGAATTGCAATTATTGAGTTCATATCATCTTCAAACATAACATAATATAATCCATTGTTTTTCTACATAAATATCTTTGTTTAGAACAACATAAGCTGTGCTCTGCTGTATGAAACTCCTGGTCCATCTAATCCTGCAGTCTATTCTCACAGTAGTCAACAAGCTGCACAACAAGGAAACCCAACAGTTTCTCAGCAGATGGCCTTCAATCACACTGATATCAAGGCTAATAGCCACTGATTTCCATGACTTCCATGAATTAGTCCAACCTTTCATTTTGAAGCCAGCCAAACTGATAGCCAAATCACATGGAAGCAAATTGAAAAATCAGCCATCCCTTCCATACTCACAGAAATGCAAGTCGCCATCCAATTCCTTTCTTAGTATAATAATCCATCTTAAAGCATGCCTCATAGAAGGCTGTATACCATCTGCTTAACACATCCAGTAAAGACAAATATACCATCACTCTATATAACTGGCTGCTTCATTAAAATAGCAAACTGGTAGACATTTTTTTCTAACATTCAGTTAAAAGTGGCCTTCCAGTAACTTAAATCCATTATTCCACTTTTTTAAATTTATATCCCAGCTTTATTAAAGGTAAAGGTTTCCCTCTCACATATGTGCTAGTCATTTCCGACTCTAGAGGCCGGTGCTCATCTCCGTTTCAAAGCCAAAGAGCCAGCGCTGTCCAAAGACAACTCTGTGGTCATGTGGCCGGCATGACTAAAGCACAGAATGCTGTTACCTTCCCACCAAAGGTGGTCTCTATTTTTTCTACTT
>JANHFP010000179.1:0-10792 GCA_032468135.1 Calamaria suluensis | reverse complement strand
CCTCTTCTACCCTCCTTCTGCCCTCTCAATAAGATTATTCTGGAAATGCAATTTATTGCATTAAATTATTCCATTTTCAACCGTATTATTAAAAGGAGAATGAGAAGCAACTAATGCTGGCTTTGACAAAATGTTTTTCTTATCAAAGGCAAACCCCTCCCCTTTCTTTTTATGCATGTGCTGAAATAAAATACTGCTTTAAATTGGTTGATAATTGGTTTTTCTGTTGACTTGAAACATCAGAGTGATGGATTTGACGCTCTCAGATATAGATACTTAAAATTTAAAAAGAGAAGTCATTTTGTTTTAGCATAAAGGTGTGGAATAGTTTTATATCTTTATGCTTTCATCAAAATATATTCAAAATATAATTGATGAGATTTAATTAGATCTTCTGATTGAAGGTATAATAGTCAACTAAAATAATAACAAATAAAGTATCTTAAACTTTTTCTGTTGAAAATGTGTATTTTTATTATACATTTGCATAAATACCAGAAAACATTTGCTGATATTTTTTACTTGCATCATGCTAAGCTATAAATAATTTATTTTATTTTGGTTGAGTGTGAACCTAGCCATGATGGCCCCTAAATCATAATGTATGGTTTGCCATGATATATGATTGCAACAATGGTAGTTGCAGTGAAAGTGCACAGAGTGAGGCATAATATGAATATACAGTCTAATTATCTGAAATGTTAATGTAAGGATAAATTATAAACCACTTTGTCCATAGAAAGGTAATGTACTCTGGAGAAATTACTAACAATAATTACAATTCTATCATTAGTATGATTTATTTCAATGCATTTAGTATATACATACGCACTGAATTGTTATAGCACACTTAGTATGAAAATGCACATAGTAATTAGCCTTATCTTCTTCCCAAACTTTATGCTTTTTAATCTTTAATCTAACATTGGAGATTTTATCCAAACAGCTTTCATTACTTACGAAATAACCTTTAAAGGAAAATTCAGACATGAAATGATTTCTCATGGATAAATATTCAATAAGAGTGATTTTAAAAGAATCTGCTTAATGATCTAAAGCTTTGTGCATTGAAAGAAAATGCCTATTGATTCCTTCATTTGAAGTGTTTCATTCACATGCAATCTGCTTCTACTATATGAGTTTCTATAGATCTAACACAAATTCATTAGCTTTAATTTTGGATTGATGTTTAAATAATGGGCCATAGTGCCTGCCTGTATAATTTTTTAAAACAGAACTCTCAACACAATTCTGTCTAGGAATGAAAAATTATTCCCCTCCAACCTGTAAGCATTACACCTAAATTCTCAAACATACAGCAATCTAATTACAAAGCTCTAAAAATCAATACTTTAGAATATTTATGTAAAAGTAAATTACTATTTGGAAGGCCAACAAATATTAATATTCAGATTAAGAATCCATCTTTTTAGTCTATCAATGAGAAATATAATTGATTATAGTATTTACCGTATTAATTAAATAAACAAATCTTTATAATGCCTTAATAACAATAGCAGGTGTTGTATCATTTCAACAATAGCTAAGTGTTGCAATTAAGCCTTGGTCTATGGATACTAAAACAGAGCAACAATAAGGCAAACCTGTATCTTATGAGTCTCACACACATTTCATATTTCCAATGTAGCAAATAGGCCTTTTAAAACATTCTCAGCATTGTCCACTAAACATGTAAAAAATGGTTTTTCCTATTAGATTAATCTTGTTTTAAGATTTACTAATATGGGATGCCGCAATTCTTCATTACACTTAAAAGAATGCAAATATCTACCATATAGAACTATTTCAAAATGTGTAATTAATAGTGTTGCGGATGCAGCTGGAGCAGACTGTGAAATGAAAACAAGTTTTATTTGAATATACAGCCATTTTGCAATTTGAAGCAATCAAATTTCCTCTTACAATAATTCAAATGGTTTAGAAACTGTCTGAATAGGGGTCAAAATTATTCTAACATCTTTCAAAGGTGTCCTGCAGCCTTTAATGCAGGAAGTTCAATGGAGCTATGCTAAAAAATAGAGCCCTCCTCCTGCCATAAGGTCAGAAGTTCACATAATACCAGTTTAATTGTGCTCATAATGAGATTAAGGGAAAATTATATCCCAGTGATATGGCTGAATAATTTGCTTTCCTAACATACAGTCATTAATAGAAGTAGGATTCTGATAACTAAATATAAGAGTTTCACCACAGAATTAAGAGTCTTTTAGCAAAGTCAGGAAATATATTGCAACAATTCCAGAAGATAACCATTAGATTTTAAAGCTTCATAATCATGGTATCTCCTCTGTCAGATAAGATTAGTCTTCCACATAGTAATCTTTATATTCCCATATGCCCATCTAATGCTCTTTACCTTCCTTTTTAGATTCTTCTCTTTTATAAATATATACCTTATATTTTAATATGTTTTATAACTTCTACTTTTTTTCTTTTTTTTTAGATTCTGTATCTTCTATGCTTTTTTAAATGGTTCTTTCTCACCTTCCTTATGCTGGTCTATGACCATAATAAAGATTATCCTTGATTAAAAACTGTCAGGCAAAGGGCCAGATCCATAAGTGAAAGTCTGACTCGGCTGATTTATTGCTAAGAAGCCTAATCACATGAATCTTCTCAAGTAACAGTACCTGCTTAGGCGTTAGGTAATGGTTAACAAAATTCAAAGTGTGTTGGACTTAGTCCGCTTATGGCTACAGAGGTATTCTTGGCTGATCCCTCTTTTAACTCCACCCATTTTGCCACTCATCCTACAAAAGCTTTATTTGTAGCAAAGTAAGCATCTCACTCACTTAGACCATGAATATTAAAAAGATTTATCACTGATCAGGTGACAAAAGTTGCCATTGAGAAGCTCCCAGGGATTAATTTTTGAGATAAACTTTGATATATTTTAAATAAAGGTTTTCCGATGTCCCTCACTCTACCTCGTTCTCTCTTATATGCCATGTTGAATTACTTCAGTTTGAAAGATAAGTCATTTCAACTTCAAATCATATATCCAGTTCTGACAGAAATTCTTCTGATCAAAATTTTCCTTCCATGTGCTTTCTATGATCAGAAGGATTGCAAGAATCTTATCAGATAAATAGCCTTCAAAATCCTTTAAGCCTTGGAACATTTCTTGCCCTGGAACATCTCATCCTGCAAATTATTGCCCTTAGGATGGTGATTGATGAGTAAGAACCAAGGATTCACATACCTTCCAATGGTGTCTAGATCAGGGGTCTCCAACCTTGGCAACTTGAAGACTTGTGAACTTCAACTCCCAGATTCAGACAAATCAGCCATGAATAGACACATAGAGATAAACCACATTTATACACCATTCAAAACAGACCATAAAAACCTAGGGAGGCAATAAAAAGGCTAACACATTTCCTCCAGCAGTCAAGATTCAGAACATTTTCAGGGATCAAACTGAATCAGACCATCAGGCAGAAAACAATGCACAAATTAAAGTACCACCAAGGATGAAACCATACCTTCACCAAAACTGTAAGGAAAAACTACTATGTGTAAACAGGCAGGAAATCTCATACTCACTTGCACTGATGGTGTTACCTAATTGGATAATGAAACATCTGCATGCAAACAATCCAGTTCAGAGAGCACAAAAAGCATTGAAATGGCTAGTGTGCATACAAAGATGGAAGACATGGGAAATATAACTACATTCCTGTGTAATTTACATCGTAATTTAGATCAGAGGTCTCTAACCTTGGCAACTTGAAGACTTGTGGACTTCAACTCCTGGTCTATATGACTTTCTACTATTTTCATCCTCATCATAACTTTATTACATTGATGAGCAGAGAAATAGGAGCTAGTCTGAAGTCACCAACTTCATCATCACATGACCATTTGAACATCGGTCATTCCCATAATCTCTGACCACAGTGCACTCAGACAGTACTGGTTCTATATGAGACCCAGGCATCTCATCAGAGATTATAGCACACTTAAATGCTGTCTCTAGAAATCAGTACATACACCAACTGGTCTTTTTGTTTCTGCCAAAACAAAACGGTTGACAGTTAATAATTGTAAATTGCTATTCCAACTGCACTCCTTTTGCTATGAAAAATTATGCTGTGCTGTGCACTTTCTTCTGAAAATAGATGCCACCTTTATTTTTTCTCTTTTGCTTCCCCACTTCTTGGAAGAACATTTCCCCTGAGATTAGATTGGTCACAACCCTGTCAAAGTTTTGGAAAGCTCTCCAGGCCTGGACTTTTCAGAGAGTCTTTGAGGTGACATAGGTTTGAATCTTCCTATATTGAGATATTGTTTAAGATTATTGTCTGGGTAGCTAACTGATGTGATAGTACACAATTGTATTATTTTGGTTTCTTAATCTTTATTACTGTGCATGGATGTCTATGTGATTGCAATAGCATAGCCTCAATAAATAGAATAGCAACAGCACTAGCAATTACATTTTTACTTATATACCATCATGTAGCTCTTTACAACACTCTCTGGGTGGTTTACAATGCAGAAGTTAATATGTACAATGTTGCATATTTATCCCAATAACATGAATCTTCATTTTACTAACATAGGAATGATAGAAGGCTGAATAAAATTTGAGCCCCGTCAAGATCAAACTCCACGATGTGGCAGGAGTTTGGCCTGCAATGATGCATTTTAACCACTGTGCCACCAGAACAGAGAAGACAAAGTCTATGTCCATCATGGGTGCTCTAGGCTGTTTCTTCAATGTCCTCTTTGAGGGCTTAAGGGTGATACATAGTGTAGGGGATGGTTATGTAATATGAGAATGTAAATGGATAGGAGTTTGGTGAAAGTGGGTTGCCAGATTAACAAAGCTCCCTGACCATAATGAGGTGTGTGGTTGCACTATGTGAATAACTGATATCCATGTCAGAACAGTTAAGAACCATTCGATTTTAAATGGAACACTCTGGAATCTTACAATGCTATTTTGCGTATCATAAACTCCTCACTTTCCATTTACACTCTGACTGACTGTCTTCTAAATCTTCTAAAAATAATGTGGCAGTTGGATTTTAAATCCAGATTGTTCCAGGGACTTATGGGTTCCACTGACACCTTGCCCTGCAACATTGGAACTGAAACTAATATAAATCTATTCCTAATCTCAGTGAAATTTTCCTTTTGGTTCTGATAATTTATGAATGTGGCTGTTACATTTAACTTGATATTGCTTTTTATAGGTTGATCAAAAGTCCTTTCCAAGTCCATCTGTTCTAACTCAAATTGAATTGCCCTTTAGTCAAAAAAGATGCCTAGGAAATGTACATATTGTAAATGAAATGAAGACCCATCTGAAATAGTATGTTCTAAATTAAAGTGACCAGATTTTTTGGGAGCCAAAGCGGGACAGTTGACTGGGAGGCCACGCGCGCATGCACACCATCGACGGGGGTGCATGCGCACCGTCGACCGATGGCGACGCGCGCGCCCCCGACCCCCGTGGATGGTGTGCTGGCATGCCAGAGCGCTCAGAGCCAATGGAGGGTGCCACGAAATGCCGGCAAAAGAAAGAGGCTTTCTTCGGCGGCAGCACTTTGTGGCTCCCTCGATTGGCTCTGAGCACTCCGAGCCGACAAGCTGCATGAGGGGGTTGTTCCTCTTCGGCCTGCCAGGGAAAGGCTGGGCGCCTGGGCAGCAAAAGGCCAAAAAGGGAGCCTTCGAGTGGAAGCAGCAGTGGTTCGCGCACACCTGGCTTAGAGAGCAAGCGAGTGAGTGAGGCTCCCTCCTCCCCGCCCCCACAGGTACAGAAGTCTGGCAGTTCGGGGGGCCATGCACCCCATCCTCCGAGGCTGGCAGAGAGGAAGGGAAAGATGCGGGCAGCGGCACCTCGACAGCAGGCTCTGTGCATGCGCCCCCCCCATGGCGACGGTGTCTCGCCGGCGGAAATCTTCCTCCTTCCCTTCCCTGACTCACCAGATGCCGGGTCACTGTCACCAAGGGGGGGCGCACAGAGCCTGCTGTCGAGGTGCCGCTGCCCACGCCTTTCCCTTCCTCTCTGCCAGCCTCGGAGGATGGGGTGCAAGAGGCTGCAGGGCACCTCCCGATCTTCCTGAGACCCGGCCCTACTGAAGGGGGCGCGTGAGTGGCAGCAGTGCAGGGCGAAGTCAAGGAGATGCCATGCGCTCGCCAGCCATGGGCCAAGCCTCCAGCGGTGGAGGCAGTGGCTGTTGTTGTTACTGCTGCTCCCGCTCCCCCTTCAGTCGGGTGCATGGCCCCCCGAACTGCCAGACCTCTGTACCTGCGGGGCGGTGAGGAGGGAGCCTTGCTCACTCGCTTGCTCTCTCAGCCAGGCGCGCGTGAACTGCTGCTGCTTCCACTCAAAGGCTCCCTCTTCGGCCTTTTGCTGCCCAGGCGCCCCGCCTTTCCCTGGCAAGCCAAAGAGGAACAACCCCCTCATGCAGCTTGTCGGCTCGGAGTGCTCAGAGCCAATCGAGGGAGCCACGAAGTGCTGCCGCCGAAGAAAGCCAGCAGAGTCTCTTTCTTTTGCCAGCATTTCGCGGTGCCCTCCATTGGCTCTGAGCGCTCCGGCATGCCGGCACACCATCCACGGGGGTGGGGGGAGGGCGCGTCATCACAGGTCGATGGTGCGCATGTGCGCGCAGCCCCCCGGTTGACGGTGCGCATGCGCACGCAGGGCCCCCCCGGTTGACGGTGCGCATGCGTCCCCATCGATGGTGTGCATGCGCGCGGGGCCTCCCAGTCAACTGTCCCGCTTTGGCTCCCAAAAATCCGGTCACTTTAGCCTTACTTGTCTGGAGCATACCTACTTAGTTCAAAACTATTTGATTTAAATTAAGCAGGAAGGGGGGGGGGAGTCCCAGATTATCAGATTAATGGTTGAATGTGCAGATGATGCAGGTCTGTGTGGGTGGATGGGTTGTTCTAGACATCAGCTATGGAGAGTGGATGGATGGATGGGCAAAAAAGCAACAGAAAAGGAAGTTACTCCTGATTTCTTGCTGACTTTGCAGCCATAATTGCACGATATTGTATCTTTTCTTTTGAAATGGGATTTAATATTTTCTTAAAACAGAATCTATCATTTTACCTTCAGAAATCTGAATGGAAGTGTTTTCAGAAACTGTTGAATATTTCACTATTTCCAATTGTCTCAGGAAAGTATTTCATTAATTATACAAACCGATTCTTTCAAATATTATAGCAGCAAGCAGATTTTTCTTTTACAGCTCAATTTTATTTTTATATTTAATTAATACAACAGTTCTGTCTCATGCCAGAATCTTAACAATTTCTGATATGACTTAATGTCTTTCCCCTTTTTTATTATTGGTTTTCTCAGAAGTATCAATTGCTTCTCAGATTTGGTCTTTTTCTTAGGTTGAATTAACATTTGCATTCATGTTTACAAAGCTGTTTTGCTTAAGGTTCAAGATGGTATTTGGGAACACCCATATTACCCTCTCAAGCAAATTGTTATCTCAAGGATAACGTATAGTTGGGGAACATTTTTATCTTATCTTCAAATGAATTTTGTTCCATGTGTTCTTCTGTTTCATTCACTTGTTCTGTCTCATGATGTTCAATATCAGGACTAAAAAAATGAAGGAAGTTATATCAAGATTACTGTTATGGTTTTACTATAAGTCTTGAATTTAGTACATTTACTACAAGTGCTGAATGAGCTTCAGTTTCTCACATTATTAAAGCATTTTGGTGTTAAAGTCAAATGTCCTAATAATATGGACAATTCCTTACATGTCAGATCACAACTAGACTAGAAGCGTTTGAAATTTGGCTTTACAGGTGGCTGCTATGTATAATTTGGGTTGACAAAATCAGAAATGAGCAGGCGATAAGCTGCCTGGGAAAGCCAAGGAAAATCATCAAAACCATAAAAAAGCAAAGTTTGAATATTTTAGACATGTGATGTGACACCCAGAAAAATACAGCATACTTCACTTAATCCTCCAAGGAAAGATTGAAGGCAAATGAGGTCCAGGCAGAAGAAGAACATCATGGCTTCAAAATCTAAGGAAGTGATTTGGACAAAACTCAATAACACTTTTTTGTGCACTCATTGATAAAAATAGGATCTGCAACATGATCACCAACGTCCAATGAGGGATATGGCTCAAGAAGAAGATCACAACTAACAACACTATCTTGTTTCATCAATAGATTGTTCTATGGAGAGTAATTAATGCCACCATGAATCAACCCAATAAAATAGCACTGAGAAATGGCCTTTCATTCACATTTTTTTGTATTTTAAAAATAGATTCTCTTTCCAATGAATTATGCCCAGTGCTAGGCAAAGATGCAACTCAAAAACAATATCCATAATAAAGATAATGCAAACCTTGAAAAGACGAAAAATATATGATTAAATGTTCCCGGATGGAAGGTTTTATCTTTGTGTTATTGTTTGTGTTCTTTCCACTTCCTATTTTACTTAACCACTGAAACATGAAGACTTTATTTTTTTTAAAAAAAAGTAAATATTCTAAAAATATGCTATGTAACCTTTAAATTGTTTTAAAAGGAATGTTTTTTCTTATAAAGAGCTGTCCTTAATTCAAAACACAGAGAAACTGGAGTGATTTAAATTCTATTTTGGCTCGATCTGAAGCATAAGTTGCTCTTTAAAATCTCTGGCGTCTAGTCAAGTTTACTTAAGTTCAGCCTACCCATTTATTTCTAGTCTGTTATATAAGCAGTTCATTTTCAATCAATTTGTTTAAGTTTAATGGTTAATAGATGAACCAAAAGCAATCTGGAATTATTAGCCCAAATAGAAAATTACCAACACCAAATTAAAAGTGTCTCAGCAAATAGTCATTCAAACTTTACCTTTCTGACTATTGCCCATAGTCTGATTGCCAACTTGCAATAGTTTTTCCTCTCCAAATGTCAATGGAGAGTCTCAGTCATGTGGGGTCATGGTTCTCCCAAAGGCGCTTTTTCAAGAGGCAACTGGACCTTCTGTTTTTTTCTTTGAAGACATTTCACTCTCATACAAGAAGCTTCGTCAGCTCTTACTGGATGGTGGGAAATGGAAGGACTCATATTCCTTGCAGACAGTTGGTCATTTGCATTCTTTTAGCAAGTTGTTAAGGTTACCTGGAGGTTTATCTGTGATATCAAGAGTCATCTGAGTGGTGCAAATGGATGTGGAGTTTTGTTAGAACTGTTGAAAGGACTGTGTTGTAGACTGGAGATTTCCTCCCAACATTTTATTGAAACCTCATTTCTGGTAACTTTAACCATTATTTGTTGGCTTACCCTCTGGGATGACTAAAAACAAGTCTGAATTTGCTTCTCTGCACCATCTTTTTAAATATTTAATATTTGTCATTAGATACCACTCCAAACATATTTACCTCTTTTCAGTCATGCATTTGTGTTTTTAAAACCCTACTTTTTCTGTAGGCTCTGGCTGATTTTGTGAGCTAGTGCCCTCCTTATCAGCCTGGACATTGTATAGAACCAAAAATACAAAGCACCCAGCGCAATTTAGTAAACGACGTCAGTCCTGGAGGCCATCTTTTTCTTTGGATCTTCAGGGTGGATGGGTATGCTGTGTATGCTGTGGGAACTGGGAGGGGGTTGGATGGCTACAGGGTGAGATGTATAGCCATAACAACATTCTTTCACTGGGAGTCAAGGACATTCAGCCTGCACCTGGAGAGGCGTGGCTGGGAAGCAACTCCAGCTAGGATGGTGACCTGTTTGAACCATGTGATGAACATGTGGGTGCAGGGGAAGGGACTTTGACTTTCTTTTCAGGTGGGGAAAACCTGGAAGCTTTCAGACTCATGTTTTCCCAGATGTGCCAATATGACATCTCTAATAAAATGAAACCTTGAGGAAATGCCTGTCTCAGAGTCTTACTTGGTTAGGGGTGTTACTTGGAACCCTGACAAGCCATGCAGTACAACCAAGCAATATAATTGTAACCATCAAATACCAATTCTAACTAGTGCTTCTGAACAACCAGATAAATTATCTGGTTGTCTTCTACTAGATACTTAAAGATAACAGGAGTTAAGCCACACACAAAAATGGGGATAATACCATAAGAACCAGTTTGGTCTAGTCAGTGGTTAAGGCATCAAGCTAGAAGTGGGAAGTACCTGAGACCCACCTTGGCTACGAAAGCCAGGTGGGTAACCTAGGGCCTGCCATTCTCTCTCAGCCAAGCCCACCTCCCAGTGCTGCTGTTATGGGGGAAATAGGAGGAGGAAGGTGTGCTGGATATGACACCTTCACTGCCTTCCCCCCTCCCCCTGCCATCCCCTCTTGGCTGCCACAGGTCAGCCAGGAGAACAAGAAGCTGAAGCGGATCAGCCTGGCACTGATGCCCAGGTTGGGTCTTCACCAGGAAGAGTTGGCATCATCCCTGCGCAGCGGAGAGCAGCCCCTCCCGGACTCCGGCCCGGATGCCATGGGCAGCTGCCTCCAGCAGGTCAAAGGTGAGCCAGGGAGGGGCCCCTCCACCCCCCCATCCCTTCTGCCCAGGAAGACACTCCCCCCCCCCAGCAGTCCCCTGGTGGGGGCGGAGTTCAGGGGCAAAGTGGGGGGAGACACTCCTGCAATCCCTCTTAAGGTCGCCCTGTTTTTTTGGGGGAATCTGGGTTTTGGGGAACCCCCGGGAGCAGGAAGAGGCGGCCGGAATTCACACAACATGCTGGGCTAAATGGAGGTTGGCCAGAGAGAAAGAATGGTAGAGAGTGGAGGGAGAGAGAAAGAGAGAAGGAGAGACAGAAAGAGAATGATATAGTGGGAAAGG
>JANHFP010000176.1:188600-206320 GCA_032468135.1 Calamaria suluensis | reverse complement strand
AGCACGGAAGGCAGGCAAGCATGTCAGGGCTGCGGATTGGTTTGGGGGTGTGGCCAGCCTGGTATCGCTACCGGTTCTGTGAACCAGCCCCCAATCTCCGCTACCAGTTCTACCAAACTGGTCCGAACCGATAGCATGTCACCCCTGGTTGTGGCCCGCCGGGGGCCACCACAGTTGGCAGCAGAGTCGGACACTGGGGAGGAACATGGGCCAGTCCTGAGGGCTGGGGAAAGCTCGGACGAGGGCTCTGCATCAGAGGCAGAGAAGGAGCTAAACAGCAGCGAGGCAGAAGAGCGGCTGTAGCCCGTTACCAGTCTGCACATGAGCAGTGCTGCCAGATGCTTTTGGCAAAAAATTCCCACAGCAAACCATGGCCTCGCTAAACAATTGCAACAATTACGGCTGTAGTGATTGCCACAAAATGGTCACGAAAATTGGATTGGGACCATCACAACTAATGGTCAGCCTCCATTATAGTCGGTGGTTAAGGGACTAGCTTAGACTCCAGCTCTGCTTGAGCTGTGTAGGTCCCCACTTAGGTCTCACCTCTCCGCCCCGTTTGAGAGGGGAGTGTGATGACGCAGCGTGCGGTAGAGGCAAGTACGCTCTCAAATTATCCACAACCAAGCTTTATTCAAACCCAGTGCTCCCCCACAGTTCTCCGACAAGACTGACTCCCTCCAGATGTAAAGAGGAGAGACGCCGAGATTAAAACTAAGCTGGCTGTAGTCCAGGTCACTTACAGTTCTTAGGAGTTAACACACATTCCTCAGCTGCTAAGATATTCCAAACTTGAATTCAGAAGAAATCAGCTTTTGACTCCAGCAGTCAGAATTTCCCAAATGCCTGCTTTTAAAGTCACCTGCACAGCTGAGTCCTATTATTCACTTCCTCCTGAGTAATCCCTTTTGCAAGGCCCTCTCTTCTTCGTTGCCTCGGATGAGGAGGAGGGGATCCTAGTTCCTCCTCCGAACTCCTCCTCTCTGGGTCTGCCTCTACCCCATTTGGTCCAGCCTGGCCCTGCTCTTCCCATCTTCATCCACAGCTCCTGCCTCCACCACACTGCTCTCTGCCAGCTGTTCCTCTCCATCCTCCGAGTCGGACGCTGACAGAGGCATGACAGGGGAGGGATATTCTGGCAAGATACTACCCCACCTCCCACCCCCTCTTTCCGGGCCTTTCCTTGAGTGCTTGGTGTGTCCTGCAGGCAGCATGTGATGTGTTTTGTGTGGGGGACGACGTGAACATCGAAAAAGCCAACAACTCTCTCATCAGCAATGACCGCAGCTGGAAGAGGAGCAAGTTCCGTCTGAGCTACGTGGCTGAGGCTCCAGAGCTGACCCAAGGTAGGAACCCCTCTGGACTTCCTAAAGACGTTGTCTTCACCATCATCCAGGTCATGGTTGTCCCAAAGATGCTTCCCCCCCCCAGAAGGAACTGGACTTTCTGTTTTTTCCTTGAAGACATTTCAGCTTCTCATCAAGATGTTTCTTCAGCTCTAACTGGATGGTGGTGGGGCTGGATTGATTTATATTCCTTGCAGACTGCTGGTCCATTACCATCGTCCACCATCCCGTCGGAGCTGAAAGAAGCTTCTGGGATGAGAAGCTGAAAAGTCTTCAAAAGAAAAGTAGAAGGTCCAGTTGTCTCTTGGGAAAAAGGGCCTTGGTCTCCCAGATGCCACCAGTCCCTCAACGCTGTCAAACTCTTTTCCAAGTCTGCATTTCTATTAATCTTCTCATCGTTCCCATTGCCCATCTCCTCCCACTTAGGACTGTATGACTGTAACCTTGTTGCTGGCATCTTTAAGATTTATATTGGCGGTTTCCTAATATGATTTGATTGCTTATTTGTACCATATGACTATCATTAAGTGTTGGACCTTATGATTCTTGACGGACCTATCTTTTCTTTTAATGTACACTGAGAGCATATGCACCAAAGACAAATTCCTTCTGTGTCCAATCACCCTTGGCCAATAAAGAATTCTATTCTATTCTATTCTATTCTATTCTATTCTCCTTCCTTCTTTCCTTATTCTATTCTATTCTATTTTCTATTTTATTCTCCTTCCTTCTTTCATTCTATTCTATTCTATTCTATTCTATTCTATTCTATGTTCTATGTTCTATGTTCTATTCTACTCTATGTTCCTCATTGTTTATGATTCTTCTTTCCTTCCCAGGTTTATACGGCATCCACAAGAAACGAGTTTACGCCGCTCGGCTGCTGGCCCGTCAGAATCTCCAAAGCCTCAAATCCAGGTAGGAATACAGGGGTGGGATTCAGCTCCTTTAGCAATGAGTTCTCTGGCCCGTTGCTGGGTGTGCATGCCCATGCTGGGCGTGGCCTAGTCAGCCACCTGCACCATGGTGGGGATGTTTTTTGCCCTCCCCAGGTTCCAAAGGCTTTCCTCGAACCTCCAGGAGGACAAAAACTGCTTTCCCCAGGGTCCAGAGGCCCTGTGGAGGCCGGAAATAGGCCTGTTTCTGGACTTCTGGAACTTAGTAAGACCACAGCTAGAGTCCTGCATCCAGTTTTGGTCACCAGACTATAGAAAAGATGTTGAGACTCTATAAAGAGTGCAGAGAAGAGCAACCAGGATGATTAGGGGGCTGGAGACTAAAACATATGAAGAACGGTTGCAGGAACTGGGCATGTCTAGTCCAGTGAGAGAAGGACCAGGGGAGACAGGATAGCATCTTCCAATATTTATGTGGCTGCCCCAGAGAGGAGGAAGGGGCTCAAGCTATTTTCCAAAGCACCTGAAGGCCAGACAAGGAACAATGGAAGGAAACTGACCAAGGAGAGATTCAACCTAAAAATTAGGAGGAATTTCCTGACAGTGAGAACCATCGACCGATGGAACGGAAGTTGCCTTCAGAAGTTGTGGGAGCTTCATCCCTGGAGGCGCTCAAGGAGAGGCTGGATTGCCCTCTGTCAGAAATGGATTAGGGTCTCCTGCTTGGGTGGGTGGGTAGACTAGATGACCTCCAAAGGTCCTTTGCAGCTCTGTTAATCTGAATCTATCTAAGACGATCAAAGGTCTTGAGACTAAAACATATGAAGAACGCTTGCAGGAACTGGGCATGGCTAGAGAACGACCAGGGGAGACAGGAGAGCATCTTCCAATATTTGAGGCGCTGCCCAAGGGAGGAGGAAGACGGTCAAGCTATTTTCCAAAGCCCCTGAAGGCCAAACAAGGAATAATGGATGGAGACTGAACAAGGAGAGATTCAGCCTCAAAATAAGGAGGAACTTTCTGACAGTGAGAACAATTAACCGGTGGAACAGAAGTTGCCTTCGAAGGTTGTGGGAGCTTCATCCCTGGAGGCTTTCAAGAGGAGACTGGACTGCCCTCTGTCAGAAGTGATGTAGGGTCTCTTGCTTGGGTGGGGGGTTGGACTAGATGACCTACAGCGTCCCTTCCAACTCTGTTATTCTGTGTGCTGTCCAGTGTGACTTTCTTGGGTTTCCAAAACTGACCAGCATGTCCTTGAAACTTCCTTTCTTTCTTAGCCGTTCCACCATTTTCTTGCGGCTTCACACGAACGGTCAGCAGGGGTTGTGTTACCAGCCCGGAGACCACCTGGGAGTATTTCCGGGGAACCATGAAGACTTGGTCAACACCTTGATCGAAAGGCTGGAGGACGCCCCACCCACCAACCAGCTAGTCAAAATCGAGCTCCTGGAGGAAAGAAATACGGCTTTAGGTATGAGTTTGTCGATTGGAAGGTCGGCAGTTCAGCGGTTCGAATCCCTAGTGCCATGTAATGGGGCGAGCTCCCTTTACTTGTCCGAGCTTCTGCCAACCTAGCAATAGAAAAAAACAGGGACCACCTTTGGTGGGAAGGTAACAGCGTTCCGTGCACCTTTGGCATTTAGTCACGCCAGCCACATGACCACGGGGACGTCTTCGGACAGCGCTGGCTCCTCTTCGGCTTTGAAACGGAGATGAGCACCGCCCCCTAGAGTTGGAAACGACTAGCACATATGTGCGAGGGAAACCTTTTCCTTTACCTTTATTCTTGTATATTCTTTTTGTCTTCGTTTAATTAGTTTGTTTGTTTGTTTGTTTTAAAAAAGAGCACAATTAAAGAAGGATCTTTTTTATTTTAATTTTTTAATTGGTTTTTCTTTTTTTAAAAAAAAAAAAATTAATAATTAAAAACAGCAAAAGCTCAAGACAACAAAAACACAAACATATAAAACTTTTACAAAAACATATAAAATTAAACTCCGTTTTATTATACTGTCTATATGTTTCATTTTTTATCTTTTGCGACTTTTATCAGCATCTTCCTTTGTTCCTTTTGGATTTTCTCCTTCCTGATTCTTCTTAATTAATTTCAAATCTGGTTTTCACCCATTCATACCATTTAGGCCATACATTATTATATACTGATCTTTCTTTTTTTCCCCTTATTTGCATAGTTAAATTAGCTATTTCTGCACATTCATATATTTTTTGTGTCACTGCCAATTTTGTGGGTGCTTCTGGTCTTTTCCAAATCTGAGCATTTTTTTATTGGTTTTTCTATGGATTGGGGAAAAGTTAAGGGATAATACTCCATTTTGATACAACAGCTCGTAATTCTAGGTTATACATTCTGATATTACCTATGCGTAATCTAAAACGTCAAAACCTAGTATAAATTTTGCATATTAAATGTAAGATGGTTGACCTTGTCGATCGGAAGGTCGGCAGTTCAGCAGTTCGAATCCCTGGTGCTGCGTAATGGGGTGAGCTCCCATGACTTGTCCCAGCTTCTGCCAACCTAGCAGTTCCGAAAGCGCCTAAAAAATGGAAGTAGAAAAAATAGGGGGCGCCTTTGGTGGGAAGGGAACAGCTTTCCGTGTGCCTTTGGCATTGAGTCATGCCGGCCACATAACCACGGAGACCAACAGGATGCCCATAGGGATTGGAGGAACTGTCCATCAAACCCCACCAATGACAATCCTGTATCTGTGCTCTAAGCTTCTTCCTTCTGTAACTCTATAAAAGCCTCAATAAACTTTGCTTAAGTAGACATTATTTTTTGTTACCGCTGCGATGCCTGACTCTTGAATTGCAACAGTCGTCCATGCATACGGTGCTCTTAAGACACGTGAGGTCTTCAAAGCAGGACCTAACATGAACTTGTGACCACGGGTTTTCTTTTTGAACCTTCAGGTACCATCAGCAACTGGACCGAGGAGGACCGCATCCCACCTTGCACCATATTCCAGGCGTTCAAATATTACCTGGACATCACTACCCCTCCCACGCCCATTCTCCTGCAGCAGTTTGCCTTGCTGGCCACCGACGAGAAGGAGAAGAAGCGCCTACAAGTTCTTAGCATGGTAAGAAAGATGATGGGAAGACCTTGGTTCGCTCCCTCTCTTCCACAGTGTCCAGAGCAGCGACCACCGTGGACTGGTGGTCCATGAGAAAATGTCGGTGGTCCGCAGAAAAAAATTATTTGCATTTTTATTATATTGCTCTGATGCCGGGGAAGACTGAGGGCCAAAGAAGAAGAAAGGGACAACAGAGAAGGAGGTGGCTGGATGGAGTCACTGAAGCAGTAGGTGTGAGCTTGGGTGGACTCCAGAGGATGGTAGAGGACAAGAACGCCTGGAGGAACATTGTCCATGGGGTCACGATGGGTCGGACACGACTTCGCAACTAACAACAGCAACCTGTAAAAGGTTATATTCTATCTTGTACTAGAAGGGAGTTTATGTGACTTTGCATAAGGCCACTTTTACAGACCATTGCTACTTTGGGCATTCAAAAATTGCATGGATGTATTCACAAAGTGCAAGAACAAACATCTCCTGTCATAAAATGTGGCAAGAGAGCCAGTCAAAATATTCATTCAAAGAAGAGACAATATTCTCTTCCTCTGCTAAGCAGTAGCCCTTAGACTTGTATACCACTTCACAGTGCTCTAAGCCCTCTCTAAGCGGTTTACAGAGTCAGCCTCTTGCCCCCAATAATCTGGGTCCTAATGTTACCGACAATGGAAGTCAACCTTGAGCCGGTGAGACTCAAACTGTCAAACTGCAGTCAGCCGGCAGTCAGCAGAACTAGCCTGCAGTACTGCATTCTAACCACTGATAATTGAGAATCTCTATATACATCAATCAGGAAAGTGCCAGGTTGGTGATGTATGCTCTGTTAACTCAACAATCTTCAGATTCAGTTCTACATCCATGTAGCAATAACAAGTCAAAACGAAAATATGTGTTATAGTTTTCAGACTCCACTCCACACAGTGGTGAAATTCATTTTTTTTTACTACCGGTTCTGGGGGTGTGGCTTGGTGGGCATGGTGTGGCTTAATGGGCGTGGCTTGGTGGGCATGGCAGGGGAATGCAAAATCCCACCCCACTCTGGGACCAGCCGAAGGTGATATTTGCCGGTTCTCTGAACTACTCAAAATTTCCGCTACCAGTTCTCCAGAACCTGTCAGAACTGGCTGGATTTCACCCCTTCCTCTCCAGTGAAGACTGCAGTGAACTTTCCCAATCAATGCTTTTGAGAGCCTTTTGCTCCAACTTGATACACATTTGCT
This sequence comes from Calamaria suluensis, assembly GCA_032468135.1. Classification (NCBI taxonomy): domain Eukaryota; kingdom Metazoa; phylum Chordata; class Lepidosauria; order Squamata; family Calamariidae; genus Calamaria; species Calamaria suluensis. The sequence continues at coordinate 199,763 of JANHFP010000176.1, read as the reverse complement.
CATCCTTATTAACAAAGGTCACTTTTGGAAGAGGCTTTGAACTTCTTGCTGTTCTCCAAGCTCAGGGCACTCCTTCTCCCACAGATTCCCTTTGCTCATCACTCTTTAATTACATTTTGAAATCCCTTCAACGTTGCTATCTTCCCTTCTCAATTAGTTCACCCCCAGCTGTGTCAAATTTTTATGAGGCAGGACAAAATATTGCTCCTGATAACAAACTCTGGATTTTGCTTATCTGCTAACAGCAGACTGCCCTGCAGGCATGAATGAGCCCACAGGACCGGTACCGTTTAATTTGTTGGTAAGCTCTTCTACTCTTTTTGGTTCTGATTTATTTTCTTTGGAGGACCAACCTGGCTTGTCTGCTGCTCCAAGGAAGCAGATTAGCTCCCCACCTTGTATATGTGTGACAGTTGGACGTGTCATTGATTAAGGACAACTGTTGCTCAAGTTAGTTGTCCCATTTCTCTATTTTTTATACTCTCTTGCAGGCCCAAAGTTAACACTTGATGTAGGAGTACAGCCTCTTCAAGACAACATGATGAATCGGGACTTATTTCTTGGAGATTTAATGTTGTCTGACTTTTGTCACAATCCATTGACCATCCCATGTTGTCCTTATTTGATAAATTCTAGGAAAACATTATTCCTTTTTTAAAAACTCGGCTGAAAGCGGTTTGACTCTTACTCTAAAGTTTTGAACTCGCTTTTCCATTTCAGTGGAAAAGCGAGTTCCATGGCTCTGGTGGCAACTTTCAAGCACTAGGTTCCAGCAAGGCAGCTGAATTTCTGAAAGGCCAGTTGAATGTTTTCAGAATATCTCCAAAGCAGACTAGACCCCCCCCCCCAGTCTGTCATTTTCAGACTGAGAGTTTGGGAAGCATGTCATAGTGAGGCATTACAGGGAAACAGAAAACAGTGCCAGGCAATGACATATTGTTGCCATTGGCATTAATCAGGGTCACATTTGTTGGTTATGAAAACAAACTCAGTGTTGATGCAGTGTTGATGCATCTAAGGAATATAAAAATGCCTTCTTCCTCACATTATTTGCCCAGGAAAAAGAGGAATTGAGCTGCTGATGCCAGCAGCTGCCAGATGTTTGACATCTATAGCTTCTGTGACTATTAGAACAGGTTCTCAAAACAGCTGGGGTACAAACCTCTCTGACTTTACCTGCTGACCCAAGGAGGTGGTATAACAAGCTCTGAAATTTAAGGATTACTGGATTAATCTCAGGAGTTTTCCAGGACTAAAATTTGGAAACAGGTCTGGGGTATAAAATTTTACTGCCCTAAGGTAGAGCAACAGATTACTTTTTAAACATGCCAGTCAAGCTAGCTTTTAATGCATAGAATAGAAGCCAGTGTGATGTTGTGGTGAAGATGTTGGACATGGGAAGGTTCATGTTTAGAGTTGGAAATGAAAGTTCATTTGAACTAGTCACTTTTATCAGACCACCTCAATTCGTAGGGTTGAAAAATCAAATAAATACTGTGTAGAACTTCAGACAAAATTTCTTGTTTTTCAAAAGAAAGTCCACTGGCCTCCTTTGAGGCAAAACCATGACCTGGATTACTGAGAATCTCTATAAGCTTTAAGCTACACAATACGGGATGAGCATCCTTTGAATGGTGTGGGAGTAGGAATGGATTTCCAGAGGAAAATTGCAGACTACAGGAGCCAGGAGCACCACTCAGGTGACCCTGAGGACACAGATAAACCTCCAAGTGCTTCCAGGACCCTCTAAAACAGGGGTCTCCAATCTTGGCAACATTAAGGCTTGTGGACTTCAACTCCCAGAATTCCTCAGCCAGCTTTGCTCGAAGTCCACAGGTCTTAAAGTTGCCAAGGTTGGAGACTGCTCTAAAAGGGATGCAGATTACCAGCTGTTTCCACACACACACACACAAACAAACAAACCCTTCTGAGATAATTTGGATAGGACTTATTGAACTACCATGATTGAAACCTCCATGGCTAAAGGTAGGTATTGACTTTGGTTACTCCTCCTGGTCCAACACCTCTACTGCACAGTAATTATACAGGAATAACCCCATCAAATAATTTGAAATGAATTGCCTCTCCTTTCAAATGTTCTGCACTGCCACCTGTCTGTGTGCATCTGCCTCAATAGTCTCCAGAGGTGGTGTAGGTGATGATTGGTTCAATTTGCACCTCTTGCTCATTCTGGGATTTTCGCCAGGCTAACAGTGGCATTTTCTAGCTTTTGTTCCTAGCTTACTCTGTACAACTGTCCTGCTTTGAATCTCCTTGTCTTTCTGACCATTTTATTTTGATTTATTGCAATGTGAGTATTTGTCTGTGCCCGTGTTTACGTGTGTCTGTGTTCCCCCAGTGAGAATGCATTAAATATCACCATAATAGATAATTTTAGAAAGAGACGTTTAAAACAAATGAGCTAACTTGTGGTAAAAAAAGAATTGCATTTGCCCATTATTTATAAACTATAATAAACTGGAGATTTTGGAATAATATACTTAAGGATTTTTAATATAATAAATAAATGCTTTATGGCAAAATATTAAGCCAGTCCAAAGGACAGTATAAAATGAATATACTAGTATAGGAGAAAAAATGAATTGGGTAGTATAAAATGAATGTGAATATAAATACTTTATTTCCTTATTTTAAGAAGTTTTAATCACAGATGCCCCAGTCATATTTAAACTCTATAGTGAGCTGTATGATGCTACTGCTCTTCTATAGGTTTTTAAAATTCAGTTAGCCAAAATAGTGTGTCAAAGGGCAATACTTTTTTTAATTGAAGTACCTAAAATATGTTAACTTAAAGAATGCATAGAACAGCCAGGACCCATTGCTCCTGTGCAGCTGAAATTTCAAGGAACTTCCCACCACTTATGTGCGGTGTGGAAAATGTGTGGCCACTGCATCACCACTATGGTCATTTTTGTTCACTTGTGATTTCCAACACCAGCTTCCCGCAAGCAAAGTCAATGGGGAAGCCTGCAGGAAGTCAGAAGTTATTTCCCCTCCAACTGCCGCTTTGTTTGCCTGTGGTCATTCTGTCCCAAAGGTGCTTTTTCAGGAGGCAACTGGACTTTCTTGTGGGTTTGTTTTTGAAGATGTTTTGCTTCTCTTCCAAGAAGCTTCTTCAGCTCTGACAGGATAGTGGGGATTGGAAGGATTTATATTCCTTGCAGAAAGGTGATCATTTGCATTCTTTTAGAGGGTCTTGGAAGCACTTGGAGGTTTATCTGTATCCTCAGGGTCATCTGAGTAGTATTCCTGGTTCCTTTAGTCTAGAATTTTTCTCTGGAAATCAATTCCTACTCCCACACCATTCAAAGGGTGCTCATCCCAAACTGTATAGCTGAATGTCTGTAGAGATTCTTGATCATCCAGGTCATGGTTGTCCCAAAGCTGCTTTTTCAGGAGGCAACTAGACTTTCTTGTTTTTCTTTTGAAGACATTTCACTTCTCATCCAAGAAGTTTCTTCAGCTCTGACAGGGTAATGGGGAATGGAAGGATGGACATTCTGTGGTCGTTCTGTTTATCTTTTTAGATAAGGAAATATTAACGAAGAATGCTCCATTGGATTGTACATTGTCTAGTAGTTCCTTAAGCCCAGAAGAAAGGAAAACTTTGAATTACTACTCTTACTCTTCACTTGCTGATTGGACTCAATAGGTTTGACTAGATGTGTCAAATGTCAAATGATAGATGTATCATTCCAAAATTCTGGAATTTCCAGGAAAGTGTAATCTGACCTGACTGAAATAAAAATAAATGCAGTGTTCAGGTTTATGCACATTTTGATATATGTGTATATGTACTTCATTATCATCATCATCATCCATAATGATTGAATTGACTGGGGATTGACTACAATGATATGGGTCCTTGCCAAAAACCTACGAATCATCGAGATGCACCTATAAAATGTGTGTGATTCCAAGGAGGATTGTGTTTTGCAGAATTAATGGTGCCCATTCTAGTAAGTGTAAAACTTCTAAATATTTGATGAATTATTTTAGCATTGTACCAAGTGCTTCAATTAAATTAAATTTACCGTGTTTTATACAATTAGCGCTGTAACTACATTAAGAATGGGAAATGCTTTCAGATAGACTGGAATGATATGAGATTCATTTCATGTGTGTAAAAGCTCTTGCTGTTTATGGGCATCCTTGCATTACAGCTTGCTTCAAAGCGAGAGATTAGAGGAGGTCAAATAAAGAAATGTGTGTGGAATGAAGAATAGCATTTATAATCAAGGATCTTTCCCAGGTTGTATTGTGAAAAGGGTTTTAAGTCAAAGGTGGACTTGATCCTTCCTTTTTCCTGTTGATTGACCTTCCCTAAAGTAAGGACTGTCATAGACCAGCAGTCATTATAATGTCTTTGTCAACCCTGAAGTCATCTTAGAGCTTCATTGCTGTAACACTGGAGTGAGGATTAGGGAGGGGGGATTAGAGATAGCTGAGTGTTGTGTAGTCAAAATAAAATACTTTATCTTGGGAACCAAGGACATTCTCACACTTGGATGGAGAAAGGAGGAGTGATGTCACCAGACAGGCTGCCTTGATTGGGTCATGTGACTGATTGTTTGGGATTGGGGAGGAAACTTTTACTTTTAATTAGATGAAAACCAAGGGACCCTTCAGAGTTGGTTTTCACCAGATATGTGCCAGTATGGTATTTCCAATAAAGCTATTCTTTGAGGGATCTACCTGCCTCGGAGTTTTTGCTTGCAATGGATCTATTCCTTGGAACCCTGGCAGTCTTATTGCAAGGAGAATGATCTCCAGCAGCAAGAAAATCTTATCTACCCTTTCTGATCTAATAACAAATATTAATCAACGGTTGCTGACATGAGCTTTATATTATCATAAAGATTTTTTTTTCAAAGTATGTTATCAGGTTTAATGCCATCCGCTTCTCTCAGTCTTAGTCCCCTCAGTTGCAAAATTGCAGCAGTGACCCACGGAAACTTCTTTTGTACGACAACCGCAGATCCCAACCAGACAGATAACAACCTAATTATATTGTGGTGGAAGCTCAAATAGCATAAGGCTTTGTCTATAAATTTGCCTCTGTCTCTGCGCTTCAGAGAAAAAAATCTTAGCTCTGTAATTAAAGCAAAAGTATGCACATCCTTTTCTAATCAGAGCATGTGAGATTATGGCATATTATCTTTTTTTTAACCACAACCTTTTTGTTAAACTACTTGAAGACTTCATCTGGTCGAACGTCAATAGTTAATAGAGATCCCCAATGTTTGGGGAGTAGAATAGCAAGGTATTGTCCTTTCGGTACAAAGATTAAGTTCCTAAGTACAGGCAGTCCTCAATATATGACAAGAGTTGGGCCCAAATTTTATATTGCGAAGCAATAAAGTTAAATGAATTTTGCCCCATTTTACAAGCTTTTTTTTGGTATAGTTGTTAAATGAATTAGTGCTAACTGGGAATGCCGTGAATGGGAATGCCAGTTGTCAAAAACCATGTCAGCACCTGAACTTTATCACATGACCACGGGGATTCTGCAGTGGTCATAAATGTAAAAAATTGTTAGGTATTGGATGTATGCAATACGGTCTGTTCCTCTTTAAGGGTACTGCAAGGGAATGGCTACTGCAATTATCTAATTGCAGAGAGCTCTACTTAAGTCGCAGAGCCTAAACGGTCTGCGAGTCAGTTGACAACGGCTACTTACCTTTACTACCGGTTCTGTCATTTCACTATTGGTGCGCATGCTGCAAATCGTGTAGAGCGTGCATGGCAGCATACACACCGTACCTGTGCTCTGCACATGCTCAGAATCATTTAGGAGTGGCGGGGTGCAGCAATCAGCCAATTCAGCTGGCGAAAAACAGGAAAATAAAGGAACTGGTGAGAACCAGTTTGCTGATGTCATCTGGTCATCACACGGGAACAACCCATCACTGGTTAGTTTGCCTGATCAGACTCACCTAGGTACATTCAATGATTTGCAGAGATGTCAAACTTGCGGTCTGCAGCCCGTATGCATCACGTGCTGGGCATGCCCAACCTCAGTTTAGCGAAAGGGGAAACAGTCATGATAAATCACGTGATGACGATGTGACATCACAAGTTTGACACCTGTGCTATATTGCACGGATCTTGTGGCATATGGTCTCCACACTGGCCATCAGCGGATCTGCTCCTACTAAGCAGTATGGAGGCAAAAGACAGTGGCCAAAGCTAGTACAGTATTTACAGATCTGTAACCATGGATATTAATCTTTCCCTGTCTGCTGCTGAATTAAACATATATTCCACAAAACTAGCTGTTTTCCTTCTATGGGTAGCTTCTGATTAAGAAATTTCCAAAAATATAAATTGGAGTTGGGTTTTCTGTCTGAGAGAGTCTCAAGTCTTAGAGTTTCCATAACAACTGTTAAGAACTTCCCTTTTGAGCAGCACATGGATTTAAGGGAAAGTTGCTTTATGATAATTCTCAGGAAGATGGTGGCAGAATATCAGTGGTGAAATGCAAATATTTTACTACTGGTTCTGAGGGCGTGGCTTGGTAGGCATGGTGTGGCTTGGTGGGCGTGGCTTGGTGGGCGTGGCATGGGAAGGATACTGTAAAATCTCCATTCCCAGCCCACTCCTGGGGGAAGGATATTGCAAAATCTCCATTCCCACCCCACTCTGGGGCCAGCCAAAGGTGGTGTTTACCGGTTCTCCAAACTGCTCAAAATTTCCGCTACCGGTTCTCCAGAACCTGCCAGAACCTGCTGGATTTCACCCCTGCAGAATATTGGGAGATTTGATATAGATTCAGTGCCTCGATATGGATTCAGTTTCAAGGTGCTGGTTTAGGACCAGCCAAATTGTGCCTCAGATTCCACTGAGTAAAATGTTCAAAGGTCACCTTATGTCAGGCACAAGCCGTTTGTAAATAGCTAAAGTAGGCAGCTTTATTGTTTTTATCTAAATTACAAGACTCTCCACAGCCTGCTTGCCTTCCTCTGGGAAAGACCAGCTAAAGTCTCGTGGATTTCAGAGGAATCAAAGCCTTATGCCTTTTGTGGCTGCAGAAGGACTCTAAACTAACCCCATATTTGACCCCCCCCTTCCATTCTAAATGGCAGACTCCCAATGGCCCGAGCCATATTTAGGGAGGATCAACAGCATCAAAATGGCAAATGTCATTACAACAATCAAAGCTCCACCTTTTTTAAAAAAAGAGGCTAGCATATGAAACACATTTTTAAAATGGGCAGGGCTTCGTTCATACAGCTACACTTGACATTTTGACATGATTGACTCACCCTGGCTGCCTCTGCTGCCAGTGTTTTTCAACAGTCTAAAATGCAATTCTGAATCCCTTGAAGAAAAAGAAAAGGCAATTAGAAATTCTAGGCAAAACCCACTCTCTGAAGCATGAAATCTTATTTAACCAGTCTATTTACATGCACTATTCACAGAGAGGCAAAAACAAAACAAAACACAGGTATAAATCTGTATAAAAGAAGGCAAGACAGTAACAAGAAAAAAAACCCAAAATTGATAAATTTCCTAACAATACATAAGAATAGACCAACTGTAGCTTTTTCAATACCAAAATTAAACCCCAAATTTGACCAAAAAAAACCCCAACCTCTACATTTGGCAACCTCCTGATTATTTTAGTAGAAAGAAACCCCCACCCATTTACAGGCAATGGACTACATTAAACTGAGCATCAGAATATTAGGTTATTATTGATATTGGTTGATCTTTAAACTTAAACTTACTAAGGAAAATAAAAAAATGTATAATTTTCAAGATTTAAAAATTTATATAAAAATGTATAATTTTCAAGATTTGATGATGATCCCTGAAATATATCCCCCCTTTTTTTGCAATTTTATCTCTTTTGCAAATTCATCTAATATCCACTAGAATCACCTAAGAAAGTCTTGAAATGCACTAGGAAAATTTCCAGAATGTACTGAAAGTCTCTTTCCAATCCAGTGTAGATATATTTATTATTCATTTTGACATTGGTTATCCAACCTCCTGCATATCCATGCAGACATAATTATAGCTGTCTTAGAAGCTGTCAGGACTGCCACTTTTTAAAAGATATCACTGCTGAATCTTTCAAAACTCTGCATATTTCTCTACTGAAAGAATCAGATAAAAGCTGTCAAAATTACAGATTAAAGGAAAGTGAAAAGTTGGACAAAGAACAATGACTTCAAGCACTCATACTGAAAACAGCAAATAAAATTCAGGAAAGAGGCTGCATTCTGATGGTTTTCCCTTTCCAGCTGAAATATTAAAAGAAGAACATCTGAAAAGCAGAAAAAATGAGTCTACAGACTGCAAGCTGCTGATTGACAGACTCCCAGAATGTACACCATGTTTAACAAGAATCCTCTTTAAAAATGATGCATTAGAAGTTTGAATATCCTGACTGTACATCAAGCAGTTACAAAACAAATGTTGGCTAATTATTGTGCAGTTATCATCATTCATTCATCAAATCATTGGCAACCTTCAGTCTCAAAAGACTATGGTATCGTGCTCTGGAAAGAGGTCCAAAAAAAAAGCATCTGGTGTGACTTAAAAGGCCAATTTGAGAGTCGCAATCCCTTCCACACTGAGGGCAGATACATTCTGTCCCCTCCTCAGCCCTCAGATTTCACTGGTTCCAGGACTGCCTCTTTGCCTCAGCCTGCTGAACAAGTGTCTCTTCCAATTGGAGAAGGCCATGCTGCATCTTTAGCCTCCAGGCTGAATGATCAGAGGTCAAGGTTTCCTAGTCATTAATGCCCATCCCCAAGGCTTTTAGATATCCTTATATCACAAGGATAGTTGCAATTTCCCTCTAAGGCACTTTCCATGCAATAATTATCCATACAGGCGATCTTTAGGAATACGATGACCCAACTCAAAGCAATTCACAAACCAAAAACAGGAACGTAAAAACAAACAGTCTTTATTGCCAAAAAACTCAAATGCCTTCTCTTTGTTAAAGTTGGTTCATTTCCCAAAAACAAAATAGACAATTGTCAAGACAAACCCTGGCTGCAGTCCAAAGGTAATTCTGAGATATCAAAAGTAAAACTTGGCTAAGGAACTCTTACCGAAGATACAAGAGCACGGAGGCGCTGAATTTGAAAATTCAACTCTTTGCTTCCAGAACTGTTAATTACAACTGGCTAGCTTTTAAAGGGTTCAACTCAGCTGTGTTCCTCCCCTAACTTGCTCCTGAGTAGTTTTTTCTCCAAAGACCGTTTATCCCTGCATCTCTGTCTGGTGTCATGTGGGGGCACTGTTCCCAGTTTCTCCTCTGAGCTGTCCTTCTCTGACTCCACCCCTAGCTCACCGGATTCTGCCTGGGCCTGCTCTTCCTCAGTGCCAACCTCCCCCTCACTGGTCTCTGCCAGCTGTTTTTCCTTGACCTCAGAGTCGGATGCTGGCAAAGGCATGACAGGCAATATTCACAAGGCAAGAGATCAGTCTAATGTGTGGTCCTCTTTTGAAAAGGAAAGAGCATCCCAGTGTTTGCCCCACAATTCCTCTTTTCCCAGCCGTTGCCTTGTCTTATGGATTATGTCTGAGGTTTCACTTGAACAAGCATTCTTGATCATTCTTGGACTCCAGCAGGTTCCTATAAATCAAGGCCTGTTTGCTTTTATATCTAAGCTCCTTAATACAAAGATGTTACGGAAGGGGGATTTCAGCCTTTCCTTCAATGGCAAACCACTCCCTGGAAACTTTGCCAAGGTCTCTGGCTCAGCTCCACCTGGGGTCTTTCTGACAACCTTCCCACAATTGGCTGAGGCTGTTAGCCTTCCTGTGCCTGGCTTTCTTCTTCCAAGCCTAGCTATGTGGCCTCCAACTGAGAAAACTGGGGCAATTTTTTTTGCAGCTGGTTGTGCTGCAAAGAGGTGACAAGAAGCTCCCAATCCTTAAAAGGAGAATGAATTTCCAGTCCTCATGAAGGTAACTGTTAAGTTAAGAATAAGAGTTGGAAGGGACCTTAGAGGTCATCTAGTCCAACCCCCTGCCCAGGCAGGAAAACCTACACCTCTTTAGATAAATGGTTATCCAACATCTTCTTAAAAACTTCATACTTTCAAGTATGATATATTAATGTATGAGTATTAACATTACTGATTCTAAAGGAGAGAAACTCAAAATTTTTGTGTATGCTGTATTTCCTTCTATTTTACTTTTTCTGGAGTATTATCTTAAATTCAGAGGTGGCTTCCCTTTGAGTACACATAGCAAACCTGTTTTATTTAATAATATATGAATGCATTATATTTTGTTTATATAGCGCTTCCAATTTGGGAAAAACCCCAATCAAAGCCAATTCAAATAATACAATAGTATAAAGCATGAAATAAATGACATTAGAAATGGCATTAGAATACGGAACTCTTGGATCAAATGGACTGTCTTGGTCTGTTTCAGATCTAAATTTAGAGGAAAAACAAGCTTAGAAATCCTGTTGGGTCATTTACATTGGAGAGAGAAAGATGGAGGATAGCAAGCCTGTTTATTTTCCTAGAATATACTCACTCATAGCAATTTGTGACCTTTTTGATCATGCTATGCTGTTGGAGCACTTGGATGAGTTGACAGTTGGAAATACTGCTTTGTAATAGCAACTCATCTACTCATTGGATGCAATTCAAGGCTTTGAATATTGGGAAGCCTCTACTTGGCTTTCTTGGAACTATCTTGAAGGATCTGCAAACTTCTATATAGTTTTCAATATTAGAAATATGCAGTGACTAGAAAGGGGTTATGTATTACACATATGCTAATGTTTCACAGCCATGTTTCTTCTTTCGTATGAATTCAAGGTTGTCTTCGGGGCCTTATGAAGCCACCCGATCACAAAAATGTAATGTGGGAGAATAAGCTGAAACTCCACTTAGACAAAATGGAGTTTTTACTGATGCTCAGGGGTCAGAAGATATGTCTGTTTTAGGTAGAGAACAGGAACTTTTTTCTTCCAGGAGGAGGATTGCAGCCTGGGAATCTTTCTGGATCCAGCCGATAGAATAACAGAGTTGGAAGGGACCTTGGAAATCATCTAGTTCAGAGGTTCCCGAACTTGGCAGCTTTAAGACTTGTGGACTTCAACTCACAGAATTCTCCAGCCAGCAGAGCTGGAGTCTTAAAGCTGCCAAGTTCGGGAACCTT
>JANHFP010000176.1:140800-155020 GCA_032468135.1 Calamaria suluensis | reverse complement strand
AGTAAGTAAGTAAGTAAGTAAGTAAGTATGTAAGTAAGTAAGTAAGTAAGTAAGTAAGTAAGTAAGTAAGTAAGTAATAAGCAGCTAAGCAAGCAAGCCATTCATTTCTTGCAATGTAGCAGTTTTAACAGATATTCTATTTGCCTCCCTCATTCTCCATTACCAAAGTTTTATTCACGCGACTGTACCTTTAAGACTTCTCCTGGCACAGATGGTGGCGATTGGAAATGAACTGGTGTGTTAATGGCTGGGGTTGGAGCCATTGGCATCTGTTGCTGTTGCTGCATGTAATGCATCATTGTCTGCTGCTGTATGCGCTCCCGTTGTTCCTCCTGTTGTACTTGCTCTCGCATAAGCTGCATCCGTAAGCCAATGCGAGATGCCATGGCTGATATTTGGGATGTGTCAAAGTTTGTTAGGGATACCTAAAGCCCTAAGAAGAAAACAGAAGAGTTGAGGCTCACAGATTTAGCATTAAATGCTGGCTTTCGATCACTTGCACAAGGGATTAAAACTGGTCTAACAACAGCAAATCTCTCAACATTAAGAACCTTCTATAATCAATAGTACAGTGATGGCTAACCTTTTTGCCATTGCGTGCCAAAAGTGGGGGGGGGATGATGCACACATGCCCAAACTCATCATTCTATGCACCCCACCCCACCCAATGCAGGTGTGCATGACCCCCCACACTACCCCCGCTTGGCACACAACAGCACGGTAGGCCAGTTTTTTGCTCTCCCTAGGCTCCAGAGCCTTTATAGGAGCTTGGAGAGGGTGAAAACAGCGTTCCCCATCCACCAGAGGGCCTCCAGAGGCAGGAAATAGCATGTTTCCTGACTTCTGGTGGGCCCAGAAGGGCCAAAAATCAACTGGCCGGTGCGTGAATGTGCGCCAGAGCTCAGCTCAGGTGGCCACCAATATGGCTCTTTGTGCCAACTGTAGCATGCATGCCATTGGTTCGCCATCATGGATCTAGTAGAATAAGTGACGTACAACCTGCTATTTTGCGTATCTTTTTTTTTACATCTAGTTCAGACTTCCCAGCTCTGGATGTGTTAGATCTCAAATTCCCAGAACTCTCAATTAGCAAGCTGAAGGATGCTATTGCTTTGGAAATTAATATAAACTACTCACAACAAATTTGTTTTAAGCAATATTTCCCAAATGTTAAAATCCAAAAACACTTGTGTTCCTTTTCTCACTTTCCTGAGCCTTTGTCGCATCAGTTTTCAAATTAAGGAGAAATAGGCAAAACAGAAATATGTACAAAAATGTGTACATATGCTTGATCATATGTTTTTTGTATTTGTTTTTAAGCTTGTAGTCTTTAAGCAAGCGATTATTCATTAATATTAATGGGAGGTTTTGGTGCATAAACAGCACACATTTTTGTACGTACCTTTTGAGTTACAAGCAGGATCATAAAAATCTAAAAAGTTCAAAATGCTGGTGCAAAAATGACTCCACAAACAGCTATAAACAATGCATATAAATTTCTCTTCCGAAAACTGGTCCTATTCTATGATAGCATAACTTTCTAAAAAAAATTGCTTTTTTAATTACACATACTTTTTTCATTTGTTAACTTTGTTCCTTTTGTAAGAACTATTTGTTAGATACTTATTTGTTAGATTTATATTTGCTTTCTGTCAAAGAGTTCAGGACAGTATACATAGCACTTCACCCTTCCATTTTTTCCCCAACAATAATCTTGTGAGGTATGCTGGGCTCAAAGAGAAACAGTGGCCCGGCCATTGAAGGAGTTTCTGTGACTGAGAGTGAAATTGAAAATTTGATTCTCTCAGGCTAATCCAAAATCCCAAAATTATAACCCTCCTTAATGACTTACTTTCATTTTAAAAGGAAGAGGGGGGGAAATTTCAGAGCAAAGTCAAGTAACAATCTTACTTCCCTAATCTATATAGTAATATCTGTCATGTAGGGAATTTAAAAAAACCCTATTCATTTCTTGTTTCTGTATCATCTCTGGGCATGTGACATTAGGTAGAATCATATCTGGCATGTGACATTAGGTAGAATTCAAGAGCCCCCTTGTAAAAGAATAAGATGATATATCTGGAAATTCTTTTTAAAAAGTCCGGAAACAGAGATGACACAGAACAAGTTGCCGATTATCTCCTCCCTAATAATTTGCTTCATATTGCAGTCAGTGTTTTTCCTGTCATTGGATACTTCAGAGTTAAATTTAACATTTAAAAAGTCTACTTTATTATGCTCATGTGATAAGTGATAGAGGATGAGACTCAGTGGCTTAGTAAGTTCACAGGAGAGATGGTGTTTGAGATAGAAAATGTTCTTTCTCATCCTTTTTTTACACACACAAATCATTGAAGCATTCAATGTTTCAATGATATGTCTATACAAATACAATGTACATGTCCATTACAATGTCTATTCAAACATTCATTTCTAACATTCTGGGTAAGCAGCTGGGTTTCTTGCCATTCAGGATATATCTTGTGAGTTTTCTATTTTTACTAAATCCAGTGGTGAAATCCAATTTTTTTTAATCCAGTGGTGAAATCCAATTTTTTTTATTACCAGTTCTGGGGGCATGGTGTGGCTTGGTCAGCATGGCTTGATGGGCATGACAAGGGAAGGATACTGCAAAATCTCTATTCCCACCCCACTCTGGGGCCAGCCAGAGATGGTATTTGCCAGTTCTCCGAACTACTCAAAATTTCCACTACCAGTTCTCCAGAACCTGTCAGAACCTGCTGGATTTCACCCCTGACTAAATCTTACATCTTGCACCAAGCTTTCCTGCACCAATGCTCCCTAATGTAAGTCCCCCTCACTGTCAAACTTGACAGCTGTTCCTTGTACTGACCCAAAAAAGTGTTTGGAGAATGTCAGGTTAGGGAAGTCTGATTTAAGATTTAGGGCTGACAATCAATTTGTAGTAAGAGAATTCCTATAATGAATAGACTTCCTCATGGTTTTCTCAGACCTGTTCAACACTTCTAAGAATGAATGCAGCTGCTTATTTGGATTCCTAAATATGCATCCAAGAGTTTACAATCTACTGGTGGAGCTGATGTCCTTAAAGTGCCTCAGCTCTTTCTCAAGCTGCCTTCTTCAGTCCTGAAGTGTGAAGAGCTTACAAACCCTATCAGGGCAGATTAACCTGTCATATTTCTTGCTGTCATAACATAGGCAATACATAGCAACTACCATGCAAACGGATAAAGGGTTTATTCCCAAGATGAACACCCTTGTTCAGAAATTGTTTTTAAAAAAAGAAAATGTGCTTTACTGCAAAATGTGCTTTGCTCTCTAGAAAGCTATCCCATATCACTTATATCAGAGGTCTTCAAATTTGGCAGCTTTAAGACTTGTGGACTTGAATTCTGGGAGTAGAAGTCCACAAGTCTTAAAGCTGCCAAGTTTGAAGACCTCTGATTTATTTAATATCTTTAGATTTTTTCCATTAACTTCTTTCTACTACCCAATGACTCTCAAAATAATTGAGACAAAGACTGGAATAAACACTTGAAGTTAATAATAAGAATAAGAATTGGAAGGAACCTTGGAGGTCATCTAGTCCAACTTCCTGCCCAGGCAGGAAAACCTACAACTCTTTAGACAAATGGTTATCCAACATTTTCTTTAAAACTTCCAGTGTTGGAGCATTCACAACCTCTGGAGGCAAGTTGTTCCACTGATTAAATGTTCTAACTGTCAGGAAATTTCTCCTTAGTTCTAAGTTGCTTCTCTCCTTGATTAGTTTCCATCCATTGCTTCATGTCCTGCCTTCTGGTGCTTTGGAGAATAGCTTGACTCCCTCTTCTTTTTGGCAGCCCCTAAGATATTGGAACACTGCTGATGAACTTTGGATAAATAAGCAAGGTTGATTTATATTTCTCAGAAAGCACAAAAAATCTGCCTGGCACTACTTCCGTTTCTCAATTTCACCCACATTTTTTGAAGCTCTTCCTGTTGATTGAAGAATACTAAGAACAAGAATGCTATTGGTTCACCCTGAAGCCAACTGATAGGAAGGCAGAAAGTCACCATGGAATCAAAGCCACATTATCTGGCCTAAAGTAGAGTAGCAAAGTTCTCTTTGCTGATCTCCATATAGAAATTGTTTCTTCTGCTGCTCTTCAGTTCATGAACTATTTTAGAATAGAATAGAATTCTTTATTGGTCAAGTGTGATTGGACACATAAGGAATTTGTCTTTTGTGTAGATGGTCTCAGTGTACATAAAGATAATAAAACACATTCATCGAGAATAAAAGATACAACACTAAGTGATAGTCAAGGTTACTAATAAGCTATCAAATCATACTAGGAAATAAATAAAAACAATATGAATTGAAAGATACAAGAAACATGGTTATTGTTGTGTTTATTGGTTGCCAGATTCAGACGGGTGAATCGCTCGACACCGATTGGTTGCCATCTATCTGACAGCTCAGTATTTAAGCCGAGCTGTCAAGAAATGTGGGCATTCATCACTCAGTGTTTGTTCGAGACTTGCCGTGTCGTTAGTAATAAAGTTGCTGGATTATCGTTCTGTCTCCGCTCCTTTGTTGAACCCAACATTGGTGATGAGGGTGGTTGTCTGGAAGAGAGCAGAGCAGAGCACATAAAATTGTAAGCTATGGCGGCTACGATGATCTCCTCGCCCATTGCTAGGGCTGATTGCAGATTTAAAGAAGTGGTTTGCCGGAGGTGCCACAAACAAGGCCATTTGGCTCATGTTTGCAGGGACAGCCACCCCTCTGAATTTCCCAAAGGGTCCAGGGTCCCCACCCATCCAAAAACCCTGGGGGGCAAAAGAATCAGAGTGCTGAAGAGGCTGGCATACACACGATCATCATCAGCCATACCGGGGTGGTCGGGGGAAAAAAGGTTCATCTCGATGTGGAGATTGAAGGCTCCAGGTGCCCCATGGAGGTTGACACCAGGGCCTCCCTTTCTTTGATATTGGGGGCAAATTTGAAGGTGTAGAACACCAAGCTTCATTGTAGCGACATCACACTGGGGCGAGTGCAGTTACTGGACTGCCAAGGAAATTGCCTCCCAGTGTTGGGGTGCAAGAACGTGGCTGTGCATTTTGTAGGGGAACAGGAGTTTAAGGGCAGTCTGCCCATAATTGTGGCCAATGCACCTGTGCCCACACTTCTGGGCATGAACTGGTTCCATCGTTTCAGATTGGGAGTGAGCGGCATGCATCGTCTGGCTGCTGACAGCACGTTCGACAGAAGCTCCCTGGCGGCAGAATTCCAGGATGTTTTCGCTGCTGGACTGGGCAGGTACCTATGGCCCCCCATATCTCTGAAACTAGACCCTAATGTCACTCCGATCCGTTTGAAGGCAAGACAAGTAACATTAGCCATAAGACATCTAGTGGATGCTGAACTTGATAGACTAATTGATCAGGGCGTCCTGAACCCAAGGACTATTCTAAGTGGGAATTACTCCGGTGAAGGATGATGGGTCCATTCGGATATGCGCTGATTTCAAGTGCACAGTCAATGAAGCACTACAGCCCAGTGCCTACCCCGTCCCCGTAATACAACAGCTGTTGCATTCCCTGGGTCCTGGGTCAGTATTTGCCAAACTAGACCTGGCCCAGGCATACCAACAGCTGTCAGTCAATGAGGAGGCAGCTGAGGCACAAACAATCATGACTCACCGCAGTGCATTTAGATGCAACAGATTACAATTCGGAGTTAATATGGCCCCTGGAATATTCCAGTGAATCATGGAACGCCTACTAGTGGACATCCCTGGGGTCATTCTGTACTTTGACGACATCCTCATTTCGGCCCCCAACAACACCATGCTGCAAGACTGTATCAGGGCTGTGCTACAGAGGTTTCGCACTGCGGGGTTGCGATTGAAGGCTGCAAAATGCACATTAGGGGCCTCGGAGGTGGAGTTCCTGGGGTTTAAATTAAGTGGCAGGGGCATTTTTCCAACTGCCGCCAAAACAAAAGCAATTAAAGAAGCACCAGCTCCAAAATCCAAACAAGAACTGCAAGCATTTTTGGGATTGTTAAACTTCTACCACGCCTTCCTAAAAGACAAGACTTTGGTGGCCGAACCTCTCCACTGCTTACTCAGGAAGGGCATGAAATGGAGTTGGGGAGAACCTGAAGCCGTGGCGTTTGACAGGGTAAAAGTCCTGCTCTTGAAGGACAAATTCCTAGTACGGCATTCTACCACGCTTTCCTTAAGACTTTCCTATGATGCCCCCCCTACAGGCTCAGGGCAGTATTGAGTCATGTACTACCCGTAGGCACTGAAGCCCCAATAGCATTCTTTTCAAGGACCTTGCCCCAGCAGAGAGAAATTATGCACAAATTGATAGGGAGGCCCTAGCGATAGTGGCGGCCATAAAAAAAAATCATGATTACTTGTTCGGCAGACACTTCGAAATTCACACGGATCACTTGCCACTCCTAGGGCTTCTGGCAGGGGACCGTCAAACCCCCCATTCACTCCCCCCTGTTTCGCGAGCTGGTCACTATTTTTGGCGGCATATTCATACAAATTGTCCCATAGACAGGGCCGTTTGATAGGACACGCGGATGCATTAAGCCGCTGCCCCTTGCCGGAAGTGTTGCAGGACCCCGCTCCGCAGTTGCTCATTCTGGCATTAAACTTCCTAGATGATGGCCCGGTCTCTGCTAGAACGGTTGCACTTGCTACTGGCCAGGACAGCCAGTTGTGTGCCATTTGTGACTGGGTACTAAGAGGATGGCCAGTGGAACATCAAGGGAATGCCTTCTCCCCCTTCCTAAACAGGAAAAATGAACTGTTGGTCCTCCACGGGGTCCCGCTGTGGGGGGACCGAGTGGTGGTTCCGCAAAGGTTGCGAAGCAAACTCCTGGAAATCCTGCACGATGGCCACCCTGGCATCGTAAGAATGAAGGCTCTTGCAAGGGGCTACATGTGGTGGCCTGGGGTGGACGCCGACGTGCAGACCCATGTGGTGTGTTGTCAAAATTGTCAAGAAGCTAGACCTGCCCGCCCTAAAGTGGTCCCGGCTACCCATGGAGTCGCCTCCACTTTGATTTTGCTGGACCATTCCAGGGCCAAATGCTATTCATTGTTGTAGACACATTCTCTAAGTGGGTGGAGGTAATCCGAATGTCATCCACCGCTGCGGATGCGGTTATCACAGCCCTGCAAGGCCTTTTTGTAACTCACGGCCTTCCTGACATTATTGTCTCAGATAACGGTCCGCAGTTCACCTCGCAAACATTTGAGGGATTCTTGGGTGGGTTGGCCATCAGGCACATATTGACAGCGCCCTATAACCCGCAATGCAACAGCATGGCGGAGAGAACCATCCAATTCACAAAACAGGCACTAACAAAAGACACGCGGGGAACCTGGCAGCAGAGAATAGATCGATTCCTCCTGTGGCAACATGTGACCCCCACCACCACGGGAGTTAGCCTGGCTGAATTACTAATGGGAAGGAAGTTACGAACGGTCCTTGATCGGCTGCACCCACGTTTTGACCCGGAGGTCAACATAGTGTCCAGGGTCCCAGGGTATGGCAGGTTTAAAGAAGGGTCGCCAGTGCATGCCTGGAATTTTAGGGAGGGGCCCAAGTGGGTACCCACCACAGAAACCAGGCAAACCAGCCCCAGGTTTTTCGAAGTGGAGTTACCGGATGGTAGGATCTGGAAACGTCATCTGGATCAGGTCCGTCCCCACGTCACCCAAGGACTGACGGGCTCTGTCAGGAATCAAGTGCACCCCGCCATAGAATTGACTTGCCATTCTCCGGCCCCAGCTTGTGAAGGGACTCCCAGCCCACCTACTGAGTTAATTTCCTCAGCACCCGGAGAAACTTCCCGTTCAAACTCACCTGGTTCGTGTGAGGTTCCAGTGGTGCTGGCATCCGGATCAGAGGTAGGGGAATTGAGTCCGACGAGGAACCTTCGACTGCAGAGGGAGTCCGAGACTCCTGAACACACCCCTACTATCCAGGATGTCGGCTCTCCGAGTGAGTCAGATGGGACCACACTGCGCAGGTCTTCACATCTGACGTCATGGCATCGCACTTGCATGATTACGTTTGTAGTTAACGGAACTGTTTGTTCCAGGGTGAAGGAGTGTTGTTGGTTGCCAGATTCAGGTGGGTGAATCGCTCGACGCCGATTGGTTGCCGTCTATCTGACAGCTCAGTATTTAAGCCGAGCTGTCAGAAAGCACGGGCATTCATCGCTCAGTGTTAGTTCGAGACTTGCCGTGTTGTTAGTAATAAAGTTGCTGGATCATCGTTCTGTCTCCGCTCCTTTGTCGAACCCAACAGTTATAGTAATAAGTGGGAAGAGACAGATACCAGTAGGGAAGAGAATAATAGTAATACAGTCTTAGTAATTTATTTGACAGTGTTGTGGACATTAGTTGTTAAGCAGAGTGATGGCATTCAGGAAAAAACTGTTCTTGTGTCTAGTTCTGGTGTGCAGTGTCCTATAGCATCTTTTTGAGGGTTTTTGAATTTATGTCCACGATGTGAGGGGTCTGTAGATATTTTCACAGCCCTCTTTACCTGCTGCTACCTGTACAAACATAAGACCCAGTCCTGGATCATTTGTTTGGTTAGTTGGAAGCCCAATTAAATAGTGGCTAAAGGCAGCTTAATTATGAGTTGTACTGGCCTTACACTTTTAATGCCGGACAAGTTAAGGAAAGTGAGCACTAGAGTCCCATAGCTTCACTTTCTTTCCTGTTGAGCATCACCTATAGCAGGGGTGTCAAACTGACGGTCTGCTTGCCGGATGCGTCATGCACAGGCCACCACCCCCCCAGCTCCATGAAGGAAAAAAACATAGTGAAATATCATGTGTTGGCAACGTAACACCATGAGCTTGACACCTGTGACCTATAGGATTGAAAAAGAACTTGCCCATTGCTCTTTTAACCCTCAAGAGATCTCTCAACTTTGTTCCTACACACCTACAATCTATCCATTGTGTTAATCACCTTTTAGATTTAATTTTCTTTTGAAAGAGCACAAGACCCATGTTCAGGAGTAGTTACTGGTAGGAATACTGGAGCAGAAGAGGAATCTATCAACTGGGACTCTCTTAATTGCAAAAGCAGAACACCTGGCCATTCACAGCTGCCAATGTGGAGAGTAGAGTTAAAATCCTGGCAGGGATAGATTATGGGAAAGAAGCTATAAACTCACAATGTCTGCTGCTTACAAAGAAAATTTATACAAAATGTTTTATAGATGGCATTTGCCACCAGTGAGATTGGCCAAAATGTTTAATAATAGATCACCTAAATGCTGGAGACGCAGAGCTAATCAAGGTACCTACTATCATATGTGGTGGACCTACCCTAAAATTAAAAGATTATGGAACAAAGTAGATGTCTAGCTAGAGCAGATTACAGGCTTGGAAATCAAAATGAACCTGAAATGTTCTTGCTGGGGATTCTTGAAGGTATATCTGAAAAAAATTACAGTATTCTACACATTCTCACTGCAATTAGATTTACGATCGCTCAAATGTGGAAAAATCAGGAAGTACCAACAAACACTATGATAATTCAGAAAATCTACGATTGCGCGGAGATGGATAAATTAACATTAGAACTAAAAAAGAAAGGAGGGACCGAATTTTATCAAATATGGGAAAAATGGTATGAATGGATAGAAAATTGAATAAAAAATAATAGTAAAAAATAAGAAATAATAAGGGTAAACCTTATTATTACTACAGGCTGTAGTAATAAAATTGAAATGTTTTAATATATGTTGTATATATGTATTTTACTTGTTTTGTATGTCATTGTTTTGTGTCATTTTTAAATATTTTGAAACTTTAATAAAGATTATTTTTTTAAAAAAAATAAAAATAAAATCCTGGCAGGGATTTCTTTAGTAAACCATGCTTCTATTGTAGGTCTAATTGTTCAGTATCTTCTCCACTGTGACCAGAAACAAATTTTTATCCAGTTGTTGCAAACTGGTACCCTCTAGATCAGAGGTCTGCAACCTTGGCAACTTTAAGACTTGTGGACTTCAACTCTCAGAATTCCCTCAGCCACAATTTATCAATGGGTAAATATGCTTTTTATATTCGTTTTACTAGAAATATAAAAAAGTATATGTGTCTGTTCATAATACACTTTCATAATTTATACTGTGCATTTTTACTGGTTGTTGACCTCGGCTACACTACAATTGCATCTGCTTACTCCACACATTCATTATTTACACAAATTCTGTTATTTGAATTTTACACACTGAAACTGCTTGGCTATATCTGAATTGTTAATATCCTCCAAGGTGTGGATGTTCCAGAGAAATGATGATAAAATATCACTCTCTTCTGTATATGACACAGATGAAGCTGTGAAAGAAAATATATTACTCTTGAGAATGGATCTGAGTAACTTAGCTTATTGCCAGCATCAGGAATTGGTTATCTGTAAATACAGCTCATGGGATTCTATGCAACACCATATCTAAGGTTAATAGACAAACAAACTGCATTGTTCTGAAATAATGTACATTAAATGTGAAATAAGATGCCTGTTTTGTGTTTGGAGTTTTTAAATGACTATCAGTAGATACAATGCATTCCTAAATTATGCATTAAAGAAATTATTTTGTTTGCAATGCAGTTGTAATGGTTGCCTAGTTTCTTCCATTTTTGTACACATGTGCATGCTTTGAATAAATTATTGAGGAATAAATTTGCCTGTTAATTTAGGGTCTTCCTATGCTGCATCTTCCTTCATGATGGAAAATTGAGAGAGTCAAAGAAAGAATCACCACACAGGAGTGAGCTGATAAAATAGAGCTGATTGGTGAATTTTCATTTTCCAAACCTTGGTCTTCCACGTTAACTCTACTTTAAGTAGAGATTTCAAGGCAAATTCAATTGTGTCACAACATTTGCAATGTGAAACTCAATTCGACTCAAGTGTGCCTTCTGCCAAATGTTGAATGTTAAACAAGGCTTACTCTGAATTCATTTGAGGGAGTATCAAACCACAATCCAATTATAGAGATAGGAAAATAAATATATTTCAAGCAGCAGCTCTTTAGTGAGTTATGCTTGATTCTGATGGAAAAGCAGAAGGAAACCTCCAGAGGGGCCCTTAGGAACAGCCCAGGAATATCTCAAAGTCATAGTTCTTGGCGAGGAACAACTACAGAAAAGTAAAGGCCTTGAAATGGGGGACTCCATTCATCTTTGCTGAAATGCATATATTGTAATTCTATAATACTTCCCTAGATTCATCTCGAGTAGTAATTCCTAGTAGCAGAGCATGCTTGTTTATCTGTAAAGTTTCTATGACACTTCAATCAGACCAATTCTGGGTTGTGTCTATTTCACAAATTCAGTAAACAGGTTAAAAATAACAAGGCAACTGAAAGATCCTTTAAAATCAGGATAGCTCACCATCTCTTGGTTTCACCATAGTCATTGACAAAAACACTCAAAGCTATCTTAGTCTCATGTCCTGGGTTGAAACCCAATTGAAAAGGCTCCAAATAATCTACTTTGTCCAGCATTCTCTTCAGCTACAGGGTTTCCCAACAAGGTTCCAATAAGGAAAGGAGGCTAGAGACCATCCAATATTTATCTTAAATAGATGACTTGAGTGTCTATGGCGATTCTCAGTCATCCAGGTCATGGTTGTCCCAGGGGGGCTTTTTCAAGAGGCAACTGGACTTTCTTATTTTTCTTTGAAGATGTTTTGCTTCTCATCCAAGAAGCTTCTTAGAATAAATCCTCCAAGGAAATCCTTCCTAATGCAATTTCCCTCCCTGCCTTCTCCCTTGCAGTTGTTACAAGAAAGACACCATCACTTCGTTCTCCTTCAGCAGGGGTGTCCACACTTGGCAACTTTAAGACTTGTGGACTTCAGTTCTTGGAATTTCCCACAGATAATTCTAGGAATTGAAGTCCACAAGTCTTAAAGTTTGCCAAGGTTGGACACCCCTCTCCTTCAGCATCCATAAGACAAATAACTTGCATTATGTATGGCAAATTTAGTTTGAATTATCATTAGAATTAATTATATATTCATTAGCATGTCACAGATGGGGCAGACTAGTTGCTTATCCCTCTTAAACTCAATATTAAATGAAAACCAAATGGAAAGTCCATGTTTACAGCCAGATGACTATAGCAACTAGGAATTCAAAATATTTGGGGCAGGTCACTCAAATCCTCAGTGTGTTACATTTTTAACATGGTTAAATATTTTATACTGAAACCTTAGTTAATGGATCATTCTTTTTTTTTTTAGAAAAAGTTTTATTTTATATAATATTAATAAAACATACCATTTTTTAAAAAAACATTATAACATATAACATACCAATATCCCCCCCAGCAAATATACCATTATCCAAATACACACTGTCCCCTCTCTCCTATCTCCTCCACTCCCTCCTTCTTCCCAAAACAAACGTAATTCATCTATACAAATTACATTTCATCCCTCCCTCCCCTCCCCGACTTCCCAGAGCTAATATAACTCCTCCTTTCAAAACACTATAACACGATCATTCTTCATAATGTGGAAGAACAGAGTCTTCAACAGATTCCTTGTATTTAGTTTATCAATAAGATCAGAAATAAAATGATTCCTACCCTCTTTCTGTGAAGGAAACCAATATTATCATGTAAGTTAAATTTGGTCATTCAAGTGTATTTAGTCAATATGTTTGCCTGGAAAGATTGATAACTAAATAAGACTTGGAAGCAGATGGCTTTCGATTATGATCATTTAATGCATGATAAAAATCTAAGAAACTGTCTAGTCCTGGACTCTCTTCTTACATTTTCTAATCAGATGCCTGTGGGAGATGCAAAAATTAAAGCAACAGATTCATAAACTCAGAAGAAGATGTGCTGCCAACAATATTAGAAATAATTTGTAGACCTCATTACTAGTAGCTATTAATAACATTATTCTTCATGTCCCCAAGCTGCTTCAGACTCCAAGCCCAGGTACACCAGTTTAAAATCATCTAGCGCCATAAATCTAAGGGGGTCCGCAGGCAGTCCAGCTACAATGTTTGGCAGCTCACCATTACGGAGAAGAACATTTTGCCATCTCTTCTCTAGAGCCCAACAGCACAAATAAGAGTCTCCTATCAAGTTACCATCAGAGGAATATTTGAAAGTGATATGAGACTCCTGGATTACAATTGCTACTCTCCTTCACAATTCTGTTAAGTTTGTGACTGATGTCATCAGTGGTGGGTTGCTCCTGGTTTGCCCTGGTTTGGGAGAACCAGTAGTGGTGGCAGCGGGAGGCTCCCCCCCCCCAAGACATCATCAAAAATCCTCTGCACGTGCACAGAAGTGCTACACGCTACCAATAGCGAAGTTGTAGTGTCAGGGTTTGAATCCCACTACTGAATGCCGCCCTAAAAACCTGGATGGGCAGATTTACAAACAGATGTCCCTGCACCCATGGACAACGGGTATCAGTAATGCATGCCGGCCCAGTCCTCTTGTTCATGCTAAGATCATGGATGAAGAAGTTCTTATTGCAGGGCAACCTAGTCTTTAGCAGAAGAAACCTGAGTCCAGAACTGCTGAGGATCAGACATTGGGATTAGTTAAGCCCAAAGGCCTGGGATGTGGACTTGGTAGAAGACACCAAACAAGCTATCTTCTGTTTCCCAATCATATCTTCTTCTGCCCATCACTAACCAGATATTGTTGTCTGCCTCCTTCTCCAGTGAACCACCTCTCCAAAAAGTACAGTGGCACACTACAACCTCTGGTCTCAAAATGCTTTCCTTGTGACTTGTCGGGGGAATAAAGGTAGTTCACTCCTAAACAGGAATATTCATAATCAATCAGTTTAAGCCATAAAATACAAATTTATCATCTAAAAGGCTCAGAGGAACCTATGTAGAGATATAGGCAACACAGAGACTACCTTCAAATTACTTAGAACCTGAAAGTATTTATCATATATAGATTCTAAAAATATAGTTCCTACTTGACTACACTTTCAATTAAATTGCAACTCTGAGCAGGTAGCATTACAATAACCAATGAGGTCAATGTATTTATTTAAGAATTGATACATTCAGCTATATAAATTGGTTTATAATAACCTTTTAAACAGGCACTTTGACATTTAAATCAAAACCTGCAGCATAAAATGAATTTCTGTGCAGTCATACAAATATAATCCTGGTAGTACACACACAGCCGGTACAGAGAGAGGGGGG
>JANHFP010000176.1:114642-125367 GCA_032468135.1 Calamaria suluensis | reverse complement strand
CGTACCAAGGCATTATAAAGTGGTATTAACACTTCACGTGATCTTGATTCTATCCCTCTGTTTATGCAGCCTAGGACCGTGTTGGCTTTTTGGGCAGCTGCTGCACACTTTTATGGCCAGTTCTGAGCAGAGGTTCCATGATACATCTTTGTACATTCAGGCTCCATATGTTCAAGAGGTCAACGTTACTTACTCTTTAGCTACTGCAATGCAGGTTACTTCACCCTTTGCTCGGCAGCTGGCTGTCCGGCGAATGTTGCTGCAAGTGTGGAAAAGTGGAAAAAATTGCTAAAAAAAGGGAAATTCATACTTTACCCTCTTGTGATCTCTGATTAATAAGACTACAGCCCACAGCTAGTAACAGTGTGGGATGTATTGATATACAAGGAAATACAAGGACATATGAGAGCTGTGATGGCACAGTGGCTTGAGGGTGCAGTATTGCAGGCTAATTCTGCATTCCCAGAGTTTGATCCTGACCGGCTGACGGTTGACTCAACCTTCCATCCTTCTGAGATCAGTAAAACCCAGATTGTTGGGGGAAATATGTGGACAGTTGTAAACTACTCAGAGAATACTGTAAAGCAGTGTGGAGTGGTATATAAGTCTAAGGGTTAGTGCTAGTCCTTTGTGCATGTGTTGTGGTCCACCAGTAACCTGCAGAGCTAGCAGCAGAGTCAGACAGTGAGGAGGCTGGGGACGAACATGGGCCAGTCTTGGAGGCTGGGGAAGGCACAGATGAGGGCTCTGCGTCGGAGGCAGAGATGGGGCCAGGGCCAATCTGTGAGTGATGCATGGACTCCGGCGCCTCCAGAGTCGGACATCAGAGAGGCAGAAGAACAGGAGGAGCCTGTTCCTAGTGCACGCATGAGCAGAGCTGCCAGAAGGCAAGAGCAGCTAAAGCAAAACGGACGACTCGGGAGTAAGTCCAGTTGATGATTGGTCCCTCCCATAAGGCTTAAAAGAGCAGCAAAGGCACTTGGGCTCTTTGTAGGAAAGCAACATTGCTAAATCTGTTTCCAGTAGGCGTTTCTTGTTTCTGAACTTTGTGGGACTTTGCCAAGAAATGCCTTTGGCAGGGTATCAAAGAATATAAAGGTTTGTGATAAGCCAAAGGACTTGTTTTGCAATTAATTTGGACTCAGCTGGGAATGAAGCAATTCTCAGCTGTTATAATAAAATAGGTTTGTTTGGGACTAATTGTGTCTTGTTAGGACTAAGTAAGTCTAGATCACAATAGAAGCCTACCGTCTCTGGTACATGAAGATGAACCCATTCTATAGGGAATAGTGCTACTTAAGAGACTGTAAGAAAGAGTGAGTTTGGTGACATGGTTCAGGTATCAGACTAGAAACTGGGAGTTCTAGTACTACTGTGGGTGCAAAGCCACTAATGACCTTGGGCCAGTGTCAGACCTGCCAGCATTTAAACCTCTAAATCAGAGGTTCCCAAACTTGGCAGCTTTAAGACTTGTGGACTTCAACTCCAAGAATTCTCCAGCCAACTGTGCTCTAAATCAATTTATTGAGAAAGGTATCATTTTATTAGAAATCAAGCATATTGCAGTAATTCATAGCCAGAACTGAGAATTGCACTCCAAAATCTCTAGGGTTAACTCTTCCCTCCTCTAACTGCCTCCCATCACTGACCTCCCCCCCCCCCAACCAATCAAGTTCAGGCAAGATGTTTTTAGAATAGACACATTGAACATTGGTTTGTACATTGCTGCCTTCTTCTCCAAGTCCCTGAAGCAGCAACCTAGGGATATATGTATAGCATTACTTTCACTTTTCCCCAAGCATCCCCCCTCCCCTCCCCCCTCCCCAGAGTTCATGGCAGATTGTCTCTTGCGGAGCACACAAGCAAGCATAAGGGGAAGCTTTTCTCAGCCCTTGGAAAGAGGCGATGGCAAGCTACTGCCGAAAATCATTGCCAAGAAAACTGCAGGGACTAGTCTAGGCCAGAGGTCGGCAATCTTAAACATCCAAAGAGCCATTTGGACCCATTTCCCACAGAAAAGAAAACACCGGAAGCCACAAAAAACCTTCCCATTCCGGACTATTTCCTGAGCGGCCACAAAGCTAGCATATGTATTGAATCAAACGTTATGTTTTCTTCTGAAACTTTTCTTTCCTCGGATTTATCCATAGTTGGCCTACCAGGGGTTGAAAAGCTCAATAAATTGTGTGCTGGCGGGTGTTGCACATTGGCGGTTGTGACATATATTTTGAATGACGGAGCCGCAGCACAGGGGTGAAAGAGCCACACGCGGCTCCAGAGCCGCAGTTTGCTGACCCCTGCCCTAAGTAAGAAATGTATTCCCTAATTAAAGTGTATTAATAATCAATCCTTCTACATTTCAGAGGACACAGAGCCCATAAAATAGTCAATGCTACTTTGAATTCTTCCTATCTCTGGTAATGTTGTTTTACAAGGAAGCTACATATTTAACTAACATCAATATTTCTCAAAATCTACCAAAACAGCAGCAGGAGGGGTAAGGCACAATGGGGGGAAAGTTCTCTTTATTTTTAAATAGTTTGAAATAAGATAGCATAATAAGAACAAAAATGCAACTTTTGAGTTTTATATATTAATTCTAAGCTGGCTACACAAGATAGTTAGCCATCTTTAGAATCTCCTAAACTGCCTTTGCTGTTCTAGTGAAAGAAATATCTTAATTACCTTTATCATCTTATTCCATAAAAACATGTACAACTAAATTTTGGGGGATTATCCAGATGACTCATTCACAATGAACTTTGAGCTGAACCATCATTTTAATTGCACTATTAGACAGAAATTGCTTTGCCAAAGAAGAAATCAGTTACCAAAAAGAAGATACATATTTCCACAGTTTGCAAATGTTTATTGCGTATAGATGCAAATTGAGAAATAAATATAACTTACATTTAATACATCTCACCAATGTGGAGGGAGACTGTGACTAGATAATCTTGATGCTTCCTTAGTCCTGCTGCCTACGCTTTTAAATAGACTTCAGACAGGACTCAAAAATAGAAAATGCTGTCAAATAAAGGACAGCTCTCTAAAGACTCTCAAGCAGAGGTAGGCCTTCAGGAAAGTAGAACATATGGCCACCTCAGGTATAGCTGAAGGGCCACACAATGAAAAATGAAGAATCCTTATCAGTAGGAATAAAAACAGAAAATTTGGCAGAGAATTCTGCAAACCTATTTGTTGTGCAACTGATAGTTGAGGTAGTACTAGAGTTCTGCTGGATATCAAATAAGAAACTGGTGATCTGCTACTTACATTATTTTAATCAATTTATATGAAGAAATGTGATGCTGTCCTACCAATACAGAATTTGATAATTGGTCTACAAAGTCAGCACAAATGCTAGAGACTTTATTTCCAGATAAAGAATCAGATGTTCATCCTATATATAGTTGATTATTCATAAATCAGAGGATCCAAATGTGTTTTCAAATCTTTAGTTCCCAGCAATGGAAATTCAGACTTGAATAGTATTCCGACTTTTGAAAATTTCTATAACATGTTCCAAAACTGATAATTTACTAGCGTAACAGTATAGTTAATAACTAAATAAAATAGCTATTTCAAGTGTTAGAGGTGGTTTATGGATTATAATTAGCTCATTTTTTCTTGTTCTCACCCAGGTGGGTGAGAGCAAATGATAAATAATTCAAGCTACATGTGTTAACAAGTGATAAACACAACAATTCATTTGAGCTGACTTGAAAGGTAAGAAAGAAAAGAGAATTATTCCAAATGTTAAGTTTTTACTTAAGAGACAAGATGGTCCTTGGTATCCAGGATATCTAATCATTTTGTTAACCTGCAGTTGTAAAGAAACTGAAGGATTTGTTTATATATAAAAAGATGAACAAATTCCAATGTAGGATAACCAGACAGGTGTATTAGGCTGCATCTCTACTTGCCTTTCACCAGAAACTGGCCAGTCAAAACTTTTTTCTGTCATTTCCCAGTGCTCTTGTGCTTTCCTCTCCTCCCAACGCCCATGAATTACAGCAGTAGCAGTTGAATTCTGGGAGTTTCTGAAGGCCGCCTGTCTTTTAAGTTGCTGAAGGTTGAGAAGCACTGGATTAAAAGTAATATTTTCCACAGACGCCGTCTATAAGGGCTCCTCTTCCATGCTGTCTAAAACCTTTTAGGATTTGGGAGAATATCAGTCTACCAGCCCTCCCTGGGATCCAAGGAAATCAAAAAGGAAGAATAAAGGGCCCAGCATATTTTACGCTGCCAGGCGGGTTTTTTCCCCCACCCCGGAGCAAACGTTACCACAACTTACTATCGGGGACGACCGGCAAGGCCTCCGTTTCGGGGCCACCTGGTCCCTTACTCTTCCTTTCCTGGGCCAAATATTAAGCGTACGAAACCTCCTGGGCAGGGGTCTCCAACCTTGGCAACTTTAAGACTTGTGGACTTCAACTCCCAGAATTCCTCAGCCAGCTTTGCTGGATGGAGCAGAATGGGATGGGGTAGGTTGGTGCATTCTTCAGAATAGGAGCTACCATTGCCTCTGCTTTATGTACTCTAAATAAATTTATATTTGTTTTTTTTTTCTTCCTCCCATTGGCTCTTTGTTTTTGTTTTTCTTAATTTCCAAAATCTTTGTTCAGACACTCGCAGGATTTAGGGTTGCTTCCAGGTCAGGCTACCATCTTGTTCTAAACTTATTTTTAAAAAAAGAAGACTATTGGAAAAATGCTGGACGGAACACGCTTCTAATAATCGCTGCATGTTTTGGGTTGGTTTTTTTTTTTGCAAAAGCATTTGGTCAAAACTGCTCACAGATTTGTTAACCGCTTGTGTCATCTTGTACCATGTGCCTTGTGAGCAGAACAGTCCTTAATTACAAGATGGCGGGGCCGCAGCAGGCCCCGCCGGTCCTCAAGTGAACATTTTATTGCCCTTTTTGAAGGTGTAACAGGTTGTAGTTCTAACTGTTTTGCCCACTGCAGGTGACCAACTGAGCGCCCTATTGAATTCCGTTCAGTCACGGCCTAGCCTCCCAGCTCCTTCCATCTTTGATCAAGCTGCAAATCCTCCCTCTTCCCTAATCCACAGCCCATTTGTGTTTGGACAGTCCCTTCCCTTCCAGCAACCTCAGCCACAGCTTCAGAGTAAGTCTGTCAGCCTTTCCTGCCTCATCTGTCCGTTTCGAAGCTGCGCCATTGCTATCACCACCTCTGCTGCTTTACCATCTTCCCCTTCCTTTACCGCTGTGTCGACTTTCCATCACATGGAACCAAACGTGAGGTTCACCTGTAATTTTATTTTATTTTATTTTTATTTCATTATTTAATTTGGCAACAAGTACAAGAAAACAGGTAGCAGCATAAACCTAGGCAGTGGCACAAAAATTGGCACAATTAAAGATATAAATAGGCAAAACATAGCCATAAACACTTGGGATGATTACAAATAGATGGGAACAGTAGGACAGGGATGGTAGGCATGCAGGTGCACTTATGCACGCCCCTTAAGGACCTCTTAAAAAGCATGAAAGGTCCATGGTAGACACTTTAAGGGAAAAAGTATGGGGATTATTGAGACTAACAATAGGATCAGGTAGGAAGTTCTAGACATTTATAACTCTATTGCAGAAGTCGTACTTCCTACAGTCTTGATTAGAGCGATTTACAGTAAATTTGAATCTATTGACAGCCCTTGTGATGTTGCGGTTGAAATTAAAATACTCTTTTATGGGAAGGGCATTTTGGCAAATGATCTTATGAACTAAGCATAGATCAGAACATAGACGGCGTAGTTTGAGGCTGTCCTGATCTAACACTTCAAGCCTGGTGGTATAGGGAATTTTATTTCGAGCAGAGGATTTGAGTACTCTTCTAGAAAAATATCTCTGGACCCTCTCTATTGTAGTGATGTCTGAAATAAAAGTGAGGGTTGAAGAGCAAATCAGTCAAATTACTGTCAGAACCAGTTATGGTCTAACATAGATTCTAACCCTGGTTCACACACATCCTTTCATCCCTAGCTTATGAATGAAACGATCTTATGTTGTCACCAAGCATACCGGTATAAAAATAGGATTTCTCCACTTAAGCTGACCTTATTCAAGATATGCTTAATCTCTAACAGTTTGGCACCCTTTATCTTGGAGGCAAAGTCAGCTGCTCTGGGTGTGATCAGAGTGTGTTTTCAGAGTGTCGAGTGATGCAGGCACGCACGTCTCCCTGTAGTCAGCTTCCACGAGAGCCATTTCTCCCCCAATGTTTTCCTCACCATTATTTATTCATATTGATCACACTCCTATTTTTGAAATCAGCTTCTCTTCTGACTGATGATAACACAGGAAAGGAAAGCAAGCTTTTATTTTATCTGGAAGAAAAAGGTGCATCCAATCCATGCATGATTCCATCTGAAAACAACCACTCTTCTGTTATTTTATTTTTTTGGGGTGGTGGTGGTGAAGGGCAATTTAGCACTACTTGGCTTTAAACGTACAGCGATGTACTTTCTGAAATGGCATAAATGTATGTCTTTTACCTTTCTTTCTGCAAGGTCACTCAATTTCATAAAGACTTTTGGAAGTGCATAACATCAATAAAACAAAGAAAAGAACATTTGTCCAGAAGGAAAAAAAAACATTCAAACTAACATACAAAACCTCGTTTTGTAAGCCATCACTCATCCCTACCCAAGGCCTGAGGTTTTCAAAGACTTTTTAAATATCTTCAGAACACAAGCCATAAGGAATTTGGGTGGGTGGATGGATTCTGTTCTGGATCTATTGCCTCGCTTTCCCTCATTGCAATATCTTGAAGATGGCAGATGTTGAATTGCACTTTTATTGCTCGTTTGCCAGTTTTCCTGTGTTGTTCAGTTTCAGTCATCCTGAACTTAGAGACTGGTTGCCCAACAGCTGTACCTTCAAGACATTGAGTCTTCAGGACTTATCTAGCTACATAGTTAGGGTAGGACCTATCTTCCTCCTCTCTAGACCTCTTATGTAGAAAGTAGGAAAGATGACCTTGATGAGGATAAGAAAAGGCCGCTACCTAGACAGAGGGAGATAAAACATTTTTAAGTCCAGAATGTCCAGATAACATTTAGAAGTGGCTTACACAGATACATGGAGGGGGAGGGGGAATTGGTGTATATAGTATAGACTCCAGCAGACTTGTAAGATGTCTGTAAAAATCTCAGTAAAAGTAGTTTTAGCATTCCTATAGAGTTGCTTTATTATTATTATTTATTTATGATTGAGGGACACGGTGGCTCAGCGGGTAAGACAGCTGAGTTTGTTGATCGGAAGGTTGGCAGTTCAGCGGTTCAAATCCCTAGTGCCGTGTAATGGGGTGAGCTCCCGTTACTTGCCCCAGCTTCTGCCAACTTAGCAGTTTTGAAAGCACGTAAAAATGCAAGTAGAAAAAATAAGGACCACCTTTGGTGAGAAGGTAATGGCATTTAGTCATGCCGGCCATATGACCACGGAGACGTCTTCGGACAGCACTGACTCTTTGGCTTTGAAACGGAGATGAGCACCGCCCCCTAGAGTCGGAAACAACTAGCACATATGTGCGAGGGAAACCTTTTAGAGACATAAAAGCAGAGATCTTCTTAACCTTAACCCCTTAAATTTACAGACCACATAATCGTTTGAAGATACACGGACTTCTATAGAAAGTGGTTTACAATGTCCAATCCAATATTGTCTGGACAATGAACTTAACAACATGCTAATCATTCTACAAGCTGCTACTGCAAACTAAGCATGATTTCCTTCCATGTGAAACTGTTTAAGCCCTAATCAGAAGCAGGATAACTAGGAAAAGAACATTACATGATGCACACTTAAAAAACATTTATGTTCATTTTTATAGATGAGATCTTTCAAAATTTTGGTCTTTTAATTGGTGTATCTGCAAGGTACTATAAATCATAAGTTTCTGCAATGATTACAACACTGTCAAATTGATCAAATTAAAAGGTTTATATTTGTATAACCATAGCTACAGATTGATCCAAATATTTCAGTTTGGAACAATCCCAGTAGAATAAATTGAGTTCCCTATTCTTTCTTCTCAAGGATAAGATATAAGCCTGTACCATCTAGTAATTTATTTTTATTCCTCCTACATTGAGATAGATGGATCAATACAAGCAAAAATAATAATCTTTTTTTTTACCTATAATAACCTTCGGTGAATTAAGAGAATGTTCATAAAATAAGATTGTCACTTCAACATCATAACTGAAGAGTACAGAAAATATTTTCTTGTTATGAATTCATTTAAAAATGAAAATGAACATGGATTGATCCAATGATTTTGTTTACAACCGATAAACAGCTGAATTCTGGCACTATCGCTGCATCCTAGTTATCATATATTTATCCATTCCTCATTCATTCTTAATTTTTTTAAAAAATTAATTTTTTTAAAAAATTAATTAAAAAATTCTTAATTTTTTAAAAAAACTACAACACACAAAAGAGACCCCTCAGGCATTCAGAAAATTTGCATATGAAGAATAGCTATTATTATTTATTTATTTATTTACTCCATCCCTCAGGTTTTCCCCTCCCACTCACCTCATACCAGGCAAACTAAAACCATATTTAGCTGTTTGGGGGGGGAAAGGGTTCCTACAGAGAGACCATGGAACTTAAATCAATTGCAACAGGATACAATTTCCCTGTGGTCTTCACCATCGGCAAAGGTCATAACTGAAAGGGTAAAAGTTCTCCTGGCCCATCTCTACTTATAGATTTTTTTTAAAGCCTAAAGATTGCCTTTGTTGTAGACACATTTTTGCAAAAAAGCATTTACATTTTCAGGAGTTTTCTTTTCCTTGCATGAAGTTCACCAGCCACAATAAAGAGAAGAATTGATGAAAGTTTTAAAAAGTATGATAGCTTTTTTTCTGGCTATACAAATTCCCTTCTTTTGGCCCTTGGCCAGATATTCTTCTGGTTCACTAGTTTGACAGTTTTAGAATGACTCCAGCAAACTTCAACTAAATATAAAGGGAATGTTGTGACAATAGAGTGTGATGATCCACACTTGCTTCTTTGTGAAGCAAGCAGGCCAAATTGTAGACATTGTCAAAGAGATAGAATGAGATGCAATTATTTTATCCCTCTTAATGGGTGAATACTTGGCATTATTTTCAAGTCTCAAAAGATGCAGCTCTGAAAAAGTGCACTATAATTGATCTGAGATGCACAGATGTTATGTGGCTTTTGAAAATCATTCAATGGTGCAAAGAAGCGCACAAGTGAAAGAAAGAAAGAAAGAAAGAAAGAAAGAAAAAGAAAGAAAGAAAGAAAGAAAGAGGTAGGTTAGGGTTAGAGGAAATTCCACCTTAGCTAGAGGAAACATTGGATCTGATGCTGTCAGCAGTGGCTGGAGATCTACAATATTGTTTCCACAATAAATTTCATAGGATCTTTTGTAACTTCATTACTTGGAACAATGCAAAAGTAGCAGCATTTACATATGTTTTTCTAATTCTTATGAATAGTTAGGCCATTCAAATCCTTCCAAAAACATGCTTCAGAAACCATAAGGTGAATAGGCTGTGCATGCACATACAAATGCAACACACATAGACCAAGGGTGGGTTTCAAAACCCATCGCTACTGGTTCGCTTGGGTATAGTGCAAAGCTTCTGTCTGGGCAGGTGGGCAGAAGCTCCCACCGCCACCGGTTCACCAGATCCGGGGAAAACCAGTAATAACCCACCATGAACATAGACACACACAGACACTCCTAGACAGCCAGGAACAGATTTTGAAGTAGTTGTGTGTAAAAAGGTATGGCTGCTTTTAACAATCCAGGAAGTGACATTTTGTATGCAGTCGTGGGCATGCTGGAACAAGTGCCTCTTTCAAAGGATTTGCAAAACTCTTAACAGCAGTACCAAATTAGTGGCCAGAATATTAGGCCTTCCTTAAGGGATTAGAGTCAATGGGATAATGTAGATCAGAACTTTCAAGTGAGAGTTCACTGTGGAAGCCTTTAAACTTGGGGCAGCTAAATAGATTCGCCATTTACCAAGCACAGAAGAGACTCGACTTCTTTCCAGCTTACATGGCAAAGCCAATATTCCAGAGTTCATTACATGAACATATTTTTCAAGGAGCATTCAGAGAATGCTCATGGGGCTATGTAGCGAATAGCAATGTGCTCAAAATAAAGATAACAACAACTGGATGGGGAATTCTGGGAGCTGAAGTCCACTAAGTTGCTAAGTTTGGATACCCCTATGCATGCAATTGTAACCATCATCTTGATTTTTTTTTGTTAATTTCCCATTAACTGGTTTACATTGCCGTCTGTGCTTATTATTAATAATAATAATTAAAATAATATTTAATGTTCAACACATCAATTGATAACAGGGAACAAGCAGGCATCAAGGGAGGCACAGTATTAATCAGATGTGGATTCAGGATTCTAAATTGCCAATACCTATCCTAAGACATTTCCTATCGGAATCTATGTATCTTCTTTATCTTTTGCTCTCTTTCCATCCATTGTTTGGATGGAAAGCTTGCAAGTTACAAATATCCTTTGCAAAACAAATGTTCTGCGTTATTATTGTTTTGAAGCTTTCAATAGCATTCCTTTTCCTGAAAAATTCACAGCTCTTCCCAACCCAGCATTTTCTGCATGTGTTGTTTTCAGTATCCCTGCGCTATTGTGTGTAAAACCAATTGGGGGGGGGGGGGAGCTACTTCTTGGTATA
>JANHFP010000176.1:64753-76047 GCA_032468135.1 Calamaria suluensis | reverse complement strand
GTCTAATTTCTATGCCACCCCATCTCCGCAGACTCGAGGCGGTTTACAATAGACAACTCCCACAATCAAATTTAATTTAAATTTAAAATTCAAAATCTCTAAAATCATTAAAATTAAAACAAATTTAAAAATCCCCTCATATGAGCTAGTCCTTTCCGGCTCTAGGGGGCAGTGCTCATCTCCGTTTCAAAGCCAAAGATAGGTAGGTAGGCAGGCAGGCAGGCAGGCAGGCAGGCAGGCAGATAGGAGCAGTGAGAGAGAGAGACAGAGACACAGAGACAGACAGACAGACAAACAGACAGAAAGACAGACAGAGAAAGACAGAGACAGAGATAGATAAAACCAATTCATACTTTCTGACATACATTTAAAGCCACATTCATAATTCTATCTTTTACTTTCCTACATATATTTATCAACTTCAGACTCTGTTCAAATCCATTACATCTCACAGCTTTAACTCCCACATTGTCAAGGAATGGTGCATTCTCCCCTCTCCCCGCCCCCCAAGAGGAGCGTTTTGTAAACGTGTAAAAATACATGTCGTTTTCTCACTTCCCGATAGTGTGTCATCATCCACCCAATGGCATAAAACTGCATAGTTCTTCCATCTCCTTTGTTTCTGCTATCTGGGAGAGAGATTGTGATTGGCAAGAAGTGCTAAGTGATTAAGCCAGGTAGATTTTGCTGTCTGGGTGAAGACAGTTGGGATACCCAGCAACCACGTCAAGCTGAGATTATCGTGCCTTTGTGTTCAAGACAGGAACACTGCCAGCTCCGTAAGGAAGCACATGACCTTTTGCCCCCTATTTAGTCTAGGTAGCTTAACATGTTCCAGTCCTCCCTTATTCCTTCCCCAATCTTCTTGTCTGGGTTCTGCTCAAAAGGTTGTGCTGGAATATCTCCTTGGACACTTTTCAAATATTTGCAAAGCACCTTACATAAAACAGGTCATTTTACATGTATTGTAAACAATACATTGCAATGTAATGTGATGCCTTCTAGCAGACAGAAGTACGGCAAAGATCTACTCAGGCCTGCTTTCTACAACTCGTATCGCCTTTCAGTTTTTAGCAGTTTGTACGAATTGTCCGCTGATTTCATCTTCCAGTCAATGCGCATGTACTCCGCTATGCGCATGTACTCCGCTATTTGGCGGAGTACAAATTCAGCCCCACCTACAGGATCTGGGCTAGATAAACAACATCAATGTTCCTGTCCCAACATTCTCTTTATTTGTACTCATTTTTGTATTCAATTCGTGCTTATACTTATATATATTACCTAATATGTAATCGACAAAATAAATAAAGATTTATTTATTACAGATTTCTAGTAATAATTTAGTACAGATTTCTGGAATAATTTTAATGTTCTGCAAGAAATGAAAAATAGGCATTTTTGCAGAATGAGGATCAAGCATACACAACAGTCATTTAATTGTCAATTAAATCCATTTAATGAATTGTTAGCCTGTCACTCTTACTCTGCTACAAAGCTAAAGAGTCAGAGAAGTATGTTCATCATGCTGCTGGATCCAGATTCTGACTTTACAGTGGTTTTAAAGAAATCATTTCTAAAAAATTATCCAGTTATTTTATTTTATTTTTGGTTTCATTTAGGAACGAAACTAATTTGAGAGATCAGCAAAGGTCATAGTAACTACTCAGTGGTGGGTTTCAATTTTTTTTACTACCGGTTCTGTGGGCGTGGCTTGGTGGGTGTGGTGTGGCTTGGTGGGTATTTAAGGAGAAGGATATTGCAAAATCCCCATTCCTTCCCCACTCCTGGGGGAAGGATATTGCAAAATCTCCATTCCCACCCCACTCTGGGGCCAGCCAGAGGTAGCATTTGCCAGTTCTCCAAACTTCTCAAAATTTCCACTACCAGTTCTCCAGAACCTGAGAGAACCTACTGGATTTCACCCCTGGTCTCAGCTTCATCAAAGACCTTCACTTCCACCTATGCTGATTTCTGCTAAATGAAAAAGTAGAAACAAAAAAAAGTAAATCCACTTATCACTCATCTTTGAAGTATTGTAGACTATCCTATTCTGTGCCTTTTTTCCCTTAGGAAATAAGACTTATCATGGTCATAATAGCAAATATACCACAATGTTCCATAATATAACCATTGCATAGTTTTCATGTGTATAGTATGTCATAGGAACCCAGCATCTATTGTTTCTATGGCTTAATATTTTATGGTAACCCAGCCAACTGTATTTTAAAAAATATTTAAAAATAATTATTAAACAAGGATGGTTCATGTAAATAAGTACTGCAGCCCCTTAATCCACTAGTTATTTTTCATCTCATCTCTTTTAATAGCTTTTGTAGCTGCATCCATAAGCTGTTATCTAGGGTTGTTTTATTTCTGTTACAAATACCAGCAAATGTTTCATACCCTAAGTAATAAATCTGCAGGATCCTTGATGCTCTGGGAGACATTACAGTAATGGCTACAGAAATTACTTAAAATAGCCAGCCTCAGCATTT
This sequence comes from Calamaria suluensis, assembly GCA_032468135.1. NCBI lineage: Eukaryota > Metazoa > Chordata > Lepidosauria > Squamata > Calamariidae > Calamaria > Calamaria suluensis. The sequence goes on along the minus strand of JANHFP010000176.1, from coordinate 73,549 downwards.
TGAAAAAGCAAACTTGAGGCAAGTTATCTTGCAGCACTTCTAAAACACGAAGATGCCAAAACTCCTCTCTCTGACAAACTGCCTTCCAGTGGCAACTAACCTCTTGCACCTTCTTAGCCTACCAATTTATTTCCATCCTTCGCCTATGCATTTTTGAGCCTAGCTTTACATAATACACACATTTATTCATGTAGAGATCCCAGATTCATTCACCTGGCTTTCTGCCATCTCTTTCTCTCTCCCCTCCCATCTTTATTTCCTGGGGCCAATCATCCTCAGGAGGTTGTGGTAGCAGCTTTGAACACAACTTACTGGTGCTGCTCTGGGCCCGAGCAATGAGCTCAACTACAAGAGCTGGAAGCTGCCTAGCTCCCCTGGTGGGATGGAAGGAAGGAAAAAAAAGCTACCCTTTTCCTCTTTGGCTTCCCAATTCTTCTCTTTATTTCATTCCCGCTTGAGGTACATCCTGTCACTGCTGAGCTTCCTTTTCCTTCATGACTCCCCTTCAAGCTTTTCTCTGCTGGTCCTCAAACCAACATCTGGGATACTCACCAGGGGATGCAGGTGATGCAGAATTTCTGAAAGAGAAAAAAGATGCAATGTATAACTCCCCAAACACCATGGGGAGGTTTTTTTAAAAACAACAACAACAACAACATAATTCTAATCTCTTCAGGCTCAGGCTTAAATTATTCAAATATAACTGTTCTCTTATAAAAGTTCATGTGGGCCTCCAACAGAATCTTACCATTTCTACAGTGCTGTGTAGAAACGTTGTTCCATGTGGAATATCTCAAAGGGGGCTGCTCATCACCAAAGCTTTACACATCAAATTCTTTGTGAGCATTTTAAATGCACTCTTAGGATCCCACAATCATACTGAAAACGTGATAGTTATTCAGGCATTCATAAATAGCTAGGATAATATCTTTACCATTTATTTGGCATATACCGTACGGATTTCAGGCCATTTTGGCTAGTGGGCATTTGGGAATTTCATGTACAGGTTTTGCTTTTTCATTGGTGAGGGCTACTCATTCCAAAAATGGCTGCCCAAATGGCTACGCCCAATCATAAAACATCTTTTGTAGAAAGCAAACTAGTGAAGATGTTCCCTGCAACTTCCTCTAATCTCCTGGGTTCTCTAATCTCCTGGGTTCATATGAATTAGAAGTAATCCAAATCAAACAAATTACTTTTATGATATAGCACAATGTATTAATGAAGGACAGTGTTTTTTCTTAGTTGTGTGTGATTAGTAGGAAAGTTTCACTAGTGGAGGATCATTAGTTCATGAGGTCAATAGATGCACGTACTTCATACTCACCAATTTTTCATAGGTGAAAACAGCTAAATTTTAAGATCAATATATTGACTAATTTAAAAGGATTTAATATTTTCAGACGACAATTTTTTTGAACTAATGGTATATACCTGCTAAATTGAAATTGAAGACTGGAGAACGGAAATGCCTCTGTTGAATAACAAGAGACTTATTTTCTAAATTTAGGAAAGATAAATGTAAGCTCTAATTACTCAGTGGATTGGAGACCCTATATTGCGACTTATGAATGGTTGCTTACAAGTGTGGCCTATGTACGATAAATATAATGAATTATGTTCAACCTTTAGTGAATGTGGTGTAAATCTTTATGCATAGAAATATATATTTATAAATTATTTCCATTTTTTATTTGTCTTGTTCAATTAAGGACAAAAAAGACAGCTATTTTTATGAAAAAGCTATATGTAGTATTGTCACATAGTGTATTAATTTACTGTTGCATATCCACCCCTCCTAATGGAATAAACAAAAAGGGTTTTTTTATTTAAAAAGTAGGGGAGAAAATCATACATGTGATCAACTATTTAATCTGTACCCTAAGAGCTGTTGTGACGGGTGAACAGACCACAAGCATCAGCACCAGTTCAGATGTCTTAAGGTCTTAGGAATCCTTAAGAGAAAGCAGACACCTTGAAAATGACAGCACTAGCTCCCATCTTTCACCATTACGGTTTTAAGGATGTCCTTAAAAAACCAGTGCAGTGACAAATGATTTATTAGACAGAAGCCTCTTAAGACTTTATCTTCCCCCAACCCCCAATAAACAGATTGCCAGGAGCACATGCAAAGGCAAAGGGGGTTTGATTGTCTGCAGCACCAAAAACCCCAACTCAGTCTTCTGCTAGTATGGTGGATGCAATGCACGGATCTCGGCGAAGCAACAATACCTAGTCCTTGGTTTATAGGGCAACGGGAGCAGAACCCTAGCTCACCTAATCTTTTTAGCTCATCCCAATCTTGCCACCTATAATCCTATACACCCCCCCACCCCGAGAATTAAGAGGTGGCCAGTGATGGAGAACCAGGACGCTGGCACCGTCTCCGTCTCCCTCTTCAACCTCCCGAAGGTCGTCCTCGATGGAAGCAGGGTAGCGCCGACCTGCCCTACGACGCCCGGATACCGCAACTGAACCGTCGGGGTGCACCTCCGAGCAAAGCTGCTGCTGGGGCGGGCAAAGGGGCGTGTGCCTTGCTGCGGGACTCGGGCGGCCACGTGCAGAGCACGGAAGAGGGCGGCAGGGTCCGCGCGGCGTTGCTACACCGTCCTCACGCCCACTTCGGGTTTTTTTTCTCTCCCCCCGCCCCCCCCCCCCACACACACTCTCCACGTTTTGGAAGGGGGGAAAAAAGGAACTCTCGGGAAGAAGCGGGGGGAAGGGCCCGAGGAGAGGCGACGGCGGCTGCTCTGACGCGGAGTTGGTGGAGGCGGGAACTGCTGTTGCTACTTGGCCTCCTCCCTCTCTGTGAGGGAGCTCCGCGGCTTCCCAGCTCCCCGGCAATCCGACGTGCCAGCGCCCCCCTCCCCCTCAGCGTCGCCGCCCCCGCGCCTGGGATTTGGAGGACCCGCTTCAGATATCACCCACCCCCACCCGATGGCCGCCCCTCCCCTGGAGAGAGAAGTCCCTGGTTGCCCGGCCGCCTCTTGACCAGGAGAGCCACGGACGGCGCTTCCCGGGGGGCGGGGAGGGGGTTTGCAGGCGGTCGCCTTGTGCCCTCCCCCGTTTGCCTCCGACGGACGCGGAGCGCTGTTCCAAAGCCTTGCGCCGCCGCCCTCAGGAACCGGCGGAGGAGGCTCGGCCACATGGCGGCGGCGGCGGCGGCAGCGGCAGCCCTGCCTCTTTGCCCGTCTGTCACTCGGCTGCGGCCATAACACCTGTGCAGGAGCGGCGCCTCCTCCTCCTCCTCCTCCAGGAGGCCCTCGCCGTTCGGGAGGAAACCCCAGCCGCGAGCCTTCCCGGGTTTGGCGGGGGGAGGGCGGGGGCGGGAAGTCGCCGCCGCCTCCGCGCTCCTCGTGGCCAGTCGTCGCCGCGGCGGCGGCAATGGGAAACAGCCCTGCTCGCGCGCCTTTGTGAGCCCGGCTCCCGCTCGCTCCGGCTCTGACAGATGCGTGGGGAAGAGGGTGTCTCGCCCCCTTTTTCTTTTGCCTCGCGGTTCCCGCGTCGGCGTCGGCGGCAGGAGCTCCCTTTCTTCGCTCGGCTCCCGGCTCCGCGAGGATTTACTGGATGAAGAGCTTTCTTTTGGGGTGGTTGCCGCGGGGCTCTGGCCAACGGAGGGACTTCAGCTGACAAGGTACCCGTCCTCCCAGACGGCCGCGCAGAGGGGGGGGAAAAAGAAGCGCTGGCCAGATGTGCTCCTGAAGGGTATCCGCATCGTGGTCTTTAGCATGGGGGAGGGGAGCGACGACCGGAGCGGGGGTCGGTCGCCATCCTGCTGCCGCCCTACTCCGCTTCCCCTCGCCTCTCCTCCAGCTCCCCACGCCCCATAAACCCCGGACACCCCCACACCCCCAACCCGGGTCTCTTGGTAGGAACCGTGCTCCCAGCTGTCAGTTATCTGCAAGGCGACCGAGACTTCAAAGGACCACCCTGCGATGTGAGTATTTTCTCGGAGGCTGCGTCCTTGCATGGGGAAGGGGCTGCTGTGGCGGCGGCGGCGGCGGCTGCTGCTGCTGCTCCTTCGGTCGCGCTGCTGTAGGGGTGTGTTAGCCGGGGAGGCGCCGCGCGCTCTGCCTTTCGGGGTGGGGTGGGGGTGGGAAGGCAGGTTCGAGGCTCGGGGAAGTTGGGGTTTGGTGTGTGTCTTGTGTGTGTTGTGTAGCTTCTTCCTCCCTTGCTTTTCCTCCCGGGGCTCGCTCGCTCTCCTCCGTTTGGCGCGGAGGCACACGGAGGGTGGGCTCGGTTGCGGTGGGTGAGCGGCGCGGGAGAGAAGGCGCCTCGGGGTGCTGCTGCTGGTGGCAACCAGATGAAATGCAGCGGTTGCTAAGGGGGAGAAAGCTTCGCTGCAATGAAGGGAAGAGAGGGAGGACAGGGATCCTCCTTCGCCGATCTGATAGCCTGCTCCACACACCCCACCCCCAAGCTGTGTGAGTCTGGAGGGGGCCGCTTGGTTGTGTGAACTCAAGGTGGCAAGACCTTTTTTTTTGGGGGGGGGCGGATGACAGGTGTGCTTAGGGAACTTACCTCATGGAGGATCAGTTCCGGGTTATGGATACCTTCAGAATCCCTTTTGAACGCCCCCCCCCCTTTTTTTTAAAAAATAAAATAAAAAATCCTGCCCTTAGCCCAGTGACACCAAGAAAGAGGGTGTGAACAAGTGGGCAGAGGTGGCTGGTTGAGTATGCCATCTTTATGATTAGGGAAAATTGAACCCCGTGATGCTGCAGAGGGAGGGAGAGAGAGAGAGATAAAGGCTGCCACTACCTGCTTTTTTTCTGCCTTCATAGATGTCATCCCAGCCCAATCCGACCACCTTCCACTCTCTTGCAGTCTCTTTCTAGGTGACCCAGGTAGAAAACCTGGAAACCAGATACTGTACAAGGAAGAGATAGTCGTACCTTCTCTTCATTTGTTCTGGATAGGCTCCGTTCTTAAAGAGGGAAGGCAAACAGATAAAAAGGATGTGGTGGCATCTTCCTTTCTTATCTGTTGTAATTTTTCTGTGGATACTGTTGCAAGTGAGGAGAGGAGGAGGATGCTAGCAGGATCACTTGCCACCCTTGCACCGTTATTTACTCTCTCTTTTTTTTAAATAGCATGGTCAGAGGAATTTGGCAGGAAATCTCTCCTTTGACTTCTCTTGCTTGGGGAAATCTTAGCATGGATTCCACGAAGGAGTGGAAGCAACCCCTTTCCTTGATTGCCCTCCAGTCCTGCTGTAGGCAATGCAGTAGGTAGTATTGGGCTTGTTATGGCCAGAACCTACTTCTCTGCAACACAGTAGGGAGAGGAGAGAGGAATGGAGGAGAGGTGATTGGGTTGCTTCTTGCTTGAGCAGCTACCTGCAGACCTATGGTCTCTCTTTGGCCTCCATGTGGCACTGTTCAGAGAATATACCTCATGCATTGGGAACCTCTCCCTATAGCTAAACTACCAGTTTCTCCTGTCAGCAAGTGTAAAGGTGGAGGATGCTAGAAAGAGCAGCCTAACAACATCTGGAGTGCCACAAGTTCCCAATCTTTTTCTTGGAAATGTTTTATCTTTGTGCCACTCCTTGCTTTTGGCAATATAGTGGATATAATTTTTCTCACTGGAGAATGAACAGAAATATACTATCAAGAAATGTTGCTAATATTGTTCCCTAATTTGGAATCAACACATCAGTATTTTCTTGGTGCAATATCTACAGGTAGAGGGGACATATAAACGAGGGAGGGGATGCCTCAATGTGTGTTGCCTCTGCAACAAGGATTTAGTTTATTTAGATGCCACCAATTCCTCTGGGCTGCAATGGTAGAGATTAGACATGGCTGAAGGAGATCATGAGTGGATGAGGTCTTACTTGTGGATGTCCAGAGGCCCAGTTCTTCTTGAGAAACATGAGCAAGTGAGTCGATATCCCAGCTTCTTTTTGCTATTCTCATTTTGTGGCAACACTGTTAGGTTTACTTATATTCCGGTATGATGCCCAAAAAAAGATGCTAGAGACAGATGTTGCAGTGTGCTTCTTCATTTCAAATGAGGATTCAAATCTCCAAGTGGCTACATCTCAGTAGCATCTAGGTAAAGGATTCTTTTCATATATGGGAGTCTTGGCATTACCCTGTGGTATCCATTGCATTGGCATCATATTAATGGTCTACTAAATTAATTAATAACAGAGGACAGGCTTCCAGCGTTCTAGGAAAACTTAAAAAAAACACATTGAGCCAAGGATTTGAATATTTAACCTAATATTTCATAGAGCTTTTTTAAAACACCCTCTTCCTGTTTCTTGTACGCACCTAGAACCAAATTAGGACTTTTTAACATTAACTTATCGCTGAAAGACTGAGTCTGCAAACAAAATGGAAATATTAGCAGCTAGAATGGCGCCTCTTTCAATGTACTTTACACTCTCTCCAGTGGTAATTGCTTTCTATTAATGTGCATAGATCACAGATGTGTTCTTGTTCAACGTACAAAGTCTTAATGTGGTTTGTTATTCTAGTTTATCCTTCTGGTACTACAAAACACTATTAATATTAACATTATTTAAAATATCATAATCTCTTAAGCATGGCTAAAACCTTTTGAAATATCAAGCAGCTTTGAACTACTCCTTTGAACTACTGGGGTCTCTTCTTTATGTCTCCCTCCCCCATAGGTTTGTGACTCAGGATGGCTTTTTGGTATCTGTGTGAAAGAATGCAACTTTGTTGCTGCTGCTTAGCTATCCTTACTCATTAAACACCCACAATGTGCCTATCATTATATGTCAAATTCCACTGTATTTATTCCCAACAGTATGACTGCACTTTGACTAACAAATTCAGCTTTTTCCTAAGAATTGCAATGTATAAAAGAACGTTTGCTTTAATAGGATCATTTAAAACATTTGACTGATCTCCATCCGTATCAGTGATGCAATTCTTGACTCCAAGTTTGCTTTAAAAATATTAGGAACAACCTAGCAGTTTGAAAAATAGTCAACTTTCAGCATGCCACAATATATGTTGTAATATTATTCCAATACAAAGATCAGGCCAGCCATACATATTTTTACACTTCTCTCTGCTTCCCTCTTACTATTTTTCTGTCTTTTCTTCTATCTTCTATTTTTGCAAGAATCAGTCAGATTTCCATGCCTAGTGGCATGCTCTATTCTGATTGTGCTTGTTTGTTATAATTATATCATGCTTTTCTTTCATGGAATAAAAGGAATACAAAGCAATTCCTCCAAATTTTCCCTCCATAACAACCTTGTGACATGTTCAATTACTACACTACCTCCTGTGGTTCTATTTCACGTTGCATGAAAAAAGTGGGGGCATGCTATATTTTCGAATAGACATTTTGAGATCTTACTCTTGAAATACTCATTTGATAATATATATCAGGTCTATAATATCAGGTGTAGCATCTGTGTATTATAGAACATGGGTCCTCAGTGTTTTGAACTAATGGACATATTCAGGCACCCTCATAGAGCCATTGAAAGAAGGTGACCAAATCTTTGGCTTATTACCATTTTTTGTTTTCTAAGAGAAAGTCCAGGCCAAGATGCATTATTAGAAATACATATTGTAGTTCAGATTGGTTATTGGCCTTGCAGTGTTCCACGAAAGGAGAGGGAGGGAGGGAGAGGGTGGGAGGGAGCTTGGTAGCTGTCAGTGAACAAATTATTTCCACTAGGTACTAAGTCTGGGAGCCAAGATAAATATTTCTGAAGTTTTCACATTATTTTTCCATCTCCAATCTCAGAGAGTTTTGAAAAGGACTATAACAGGCTTCCCCAATTTTTTCACTACTAGCTTAAAGTTTTATTGCTTGTTAAAGAAAGAAGCCAAAACTAATGACTTGCTGTAGAAAGAGGTAACCTGATACCTTTTTATGTCTTATTCTTACATCCTAAACATTACGCTTGATGACAAAGAAATAGGGACATTCTTGCAATTATGCAAGGTTCTGTTTTAAGAATCCTTGCATAAAGCTATTCTCTTGTGTGTGTGTTGCATTATGTGTGAATGCATGCAAGAGAATGGTGGCTACTGTTTTGTGCATGTGCGAGTATTATGGCTGCCATTTTTGTACATTGAAAATCACAAGTATAATTATTTATTATATTTATATGTTATCCCTCTTCCAAATAAGGCAACTCTGTGCCCTTTTGTTCCTTATTGTAAATCAGATCTTAATGTAACTTGGAGGCAATCTTCCTAGAGGCGTGATGGCGAACCTACAGCACACGTGCCACAGGTGACACACAGAGCCATACCTGTGGACATGCGAGCGTTGCCCTAGTTCATCTCCAGTGCACATGCGAGCAACAGCCAGCTGATTTTTGGGCCTTCTGGTCCCACCGGAAGTTGGCAAACGGGCTATTTCTGGCCTCTGGAGGGCCTCCAAGGGGTCAGGAAGGCCGTTTTTGTCCTCCCCAGGCTCCTAGAAAGCCTTTGGAGTCTGGGGAGAGCCAAACACACTTACCGGGCCCTCTGTACCATCATGTGCCAAAAGAGGGGGAGCATGGGAGGGTCATGCGCACATGCGTGGGGTGCATGGGTGCATTGAATTATGGGTGTGGGCATGCACATATGTGACCCCCACACACGTCCCCTGCTTTTGACATGTGATGGCAAAAAGGTTAGCAATCACTGGCCAAGAACCATCCAAAATTTGGATTGTTTGCCCATAACGTAGCACCCTAGATAAAACAGCAGAAAATACAGATAGAAGATAATGGTTCTATTTCTATTAAGTATGGTCCTTGTAATAAAAATCACTGGGAGACCCTGGGGAATTAAATATTCAAGCAAGGAA
>JANHFP010000176.1:34994-48521 GCA_032468135.1 Calamaria suluensis | reverse complement strand
TTTATTTGTTGTAAACCGCCCCAAGTCTGCGGAGATGGGGCGGTATATAAATTAAACAAAATAAATAAATAAATAAACACATAGGATGACTACAAATGGATGGGAACAATAGGACAGGGACGGTAGGCACCAGGTGCGCTTATGCACGCCCCTTAAGGGCCTCTTAAAAAGCATGAAAAGTCCACGGTAGACAGTTTAAAGGAAAAAGCACGAGGATTAGTGAAACTAATAAAAAAATATAATTAGTAAACAAACAGCAAATTATAATTGCAAACTACAATTTACAACTTAAACTAGATTATGGGCTGTTCATTAACTGCCCCAATTTAACATCAAAGCACACATGGGTTAGTGCAGTTTATGAATCTAGTAATCACTCTGTGGTTTGTTTCCAGAAAAGTGCTGGAAATAATGTTGGGAAATTATGTAACTCATGACTATTGATAGGTAAAAGTATCTTTTGTTTGAAGGAATAGCAGTTTCTTTTTTAATATTAGTTCCTTTTTTGTTTTTTTCATTTACAATTCCTCATTTTAATGCTAACTTGAGTACAGATATGCTCACAATTGGGACCAAAATTTAAGCTATTAAGCAAAGTACTTATTAAAGGAATTGTTAAGAAAAGCACTGCAGTTGTTAAATGAATCACATAGTCATTAAGCAAATCCAGATTGCCCCATTGATTTTGTTTGTCCAAAGCCATCTTGGAAGATCGCAAATAGTGAGCATATGACCCCAGGATGTTCCAACGTTTATAAATATATGTGGTTGCCATGCACCCAAATTTTGATCACATTACGGTGTAAAGGTAAAGGTTGCCCTCACACATATGTGCTAGTCGGTTCCGACTCTAGGGGCCGGTGCTCATCTCCGTTTCAAAGCCAAAGAGCCAGTGCTGTCCAAAGACATCTCCATGGTCATGTGGCCGGCTGCACATAGCTCACTTTTTTCAGTGACACCATAGTTTGAAAAGCTGCTAAACAAATGGTTGTAAATTGAGGACAATATGTATCAGAACGCTAATTGATTAAAGCAGAAGCGGGGAACTCCGGGTAGTCCTCTGCTTACGACCACAATTCAGCCCCATTCTTTTGTGCCAAGTGAGACATTCGTTAGGTGAATTTTGCCCCATTTTACGACCTTTCTGGACACAGTTCTTAAGTGAATCACTGCAGCTCTTAAATTAGTAACATGGTTGTTAAGTGAATCTGTCTTCCCCACTGACTTTGCTTGTCAGAAAGTCACAAAAGATGGTCACATAATCCCGGGATATAAGTACGAGTCAGTCGCCAAGCCCCTGAGATTTGATCATGTAACCATGGGGATGCTGCAATGGTCATACAGGTGAAAAATGGTCGTAAGTCACTTTTTTTCAGTGCCGTTGCAACTTCAGATGGTCACTAAATGAACTGTTGTAAGCTGGGAACTCTTTATGACTTGTGAACGTTAACTTCCAGAATTGCGGACTTCAGCTCACGTGGCTGGCTCAGGAATCCTGGGAGGTGAAGCCCACAAATCGTAAAAGGGCCATAGTTCCCCACCCCTGGTCTAATATTTCTTGATTTTTGTTTGTTATGTATGGAATGGAAGAGAAACTGTCTAAAAGAGAGAAAAGCATGTTTTGCTGCTTTATTAAGCAGCTTCCACTGAACCGAACTTGATTAATTCCAAGCATGTTTATTCAAAAATATGCGCCACTGTAGAGTTTTGTCAGACTTCTGTTCGGGTGAATTAGTTATCTGCACCTGTGAAAAAAATGAGGTAGAAAGAAACAGAATCAATACCCTGAGAGACTCTACATTGTTCAGCAAAAACACAGACATATTTCCTCACTGTGGAAATACCAGTTAGTATCTTTCAAACTCAATAGTGCATTTGAATGAAATAGTGGTGATCTGTTTTACGTTTGGTACGGAAGGCTGAAAAATATTTGTAATTGGATTTCTTACATGCTTTAAGTGATGACATGCATGCTTTTATAATCACAATAAGGAATTGTATTTTATGGCCTCATTCTCTCACTTCTATCAGAACACAATCCCAAACTAATTAGGCACAGATAATAAAATATTCCCAGAATGTCCACTCTGGCTTAGTGCCACTGAAAGAACTTGCTCTATTTTTTTTGTGGTTCAATTTTCCAGGGCACTATCTAATTCCAGCAGATCTGTGTGTTCATTTTTGACCAAAAAAATCATACTTTTTTCTTCCAATATTATGAGGAAAATAATAATTAAAAATATATGGGGAGAATAAAATGGATTCAACTATTTAAATATAATGAATATTATGTAATTATTACATATTCTAAGTACTGGGATAGTAACTGTGGTGCCACTTATGAAGAGTCTCCTCTGTTGGCCAGCAGAATCTCTTCCTAAACTCCTGGACTGGTTGCCAGACTGGTTTTATAATCTCCTCAATTTTCAGTGCTTGGTGATTTAAATCCGTATGCATTGAGGGCAGGTTTGACAAACATGGATTTGCCTCGTAATGGAATCTCCAGCCCAGGAATGAAATCTAGCAGGTTCTGAAAGGTTTTGGAGAACCTGTAGCGGAAATTTTGAGCAGTTCAGAGAACTGGCAAATACTACTTCTAGCTATCCCCAGAATGGGGTGGGAATGGAGATTTTGCAATATCCTTCCCGCAGGAGTGGGGATTTTGCAGTATCCTTCCTCTGGAGTGGGTGGGAATGGAGATTTGGCAGAATCCTTCCCTGTCACACCCACCAAGCCATGCCCGCCATGCCACACCATGGCCAGCAAGCCATGCCCACAGAACCTGTAGTAAAAAAAAATGGATTTCACCACTACTGCAGCTAAAATAGGGGAATGAGTGAAAAGAATAGCAAGCTGAGATTCTTGTAAAGAAGCAAACAACAATAAAGAAGCAACTCTGATCATCTCGTAGTGTTGGTCTGATTCTTTGCACCTGATATTAATCTCACTCAACTGGATACATTCTCTGGGGAACCATCAGATAATGGCTTCAGGGATTCTGTGGGAACCTCAGTTCCTCATTGCTCCTGCTGTGCAAGGAATCTAAGTTTTCCAGTCTCTTCCCTCTTCCCCCCAATCTAGCTGGAGATTCCACTATATTATCTTACACACAACGAGACCACATCTTTACTTCAGAGTTTTCAGGCGATGAACTGGATAGGGAGGATATTAAGTTGAGTCCTTTGTTGTAGTCAGATCATTTCCTATATTTTTCAATCTCTATTTGAACCAATTTTATTGGTCAGTCGAGGATGAAGTTGAGGACTAAGGATACACAGTTTTACATCTCCACCTCAACCCAATCTGGAAATGTTGTGGAGCAGGATGTTGGAAATTGGTAAGATCAAAATTGGACAAAATAACTAAAAATTACTTATAGAGGAATTCTAGAAAGATGGAGGTTTGGGTTTTTTTTAAAAAAAATCATTCAATTGTGTCCTCTTCAGAGACTGCCTAGAGAAGTCACTGCAGTTTCCTTGGTAAGAGGATTTGCTATTGCTTCTTTCCTATGGCTGGTAAAAGCGACTGGTGCAAGGTCATCGGCTGGTTTCATGCTCAAGGCAACACTAGAACTGATATTCTTGCAGTTTTTAGCCAACAGTGATTAAGGCTGATGCCTTAATCACTGTATACCAAATTTGTTCTCTAGATGGTAGAACTGAATTCAAAAGGGTGTCAGTGTTCCAAGTAACACCCCCAATGAAATCAAACTCTGAGGCTTGAATTTGCTCTAAGCTAACTTTTCTTAGAGTTGTCATATTGGCACATCTGGAGAAACCCGAATCCGAGAGATTCCATGTTTTCCACACCCAAAAGAAAGTTCAAGACCTTGCCCCTCTCCTGCATGTCCACTGCACATCCAATCCAGTACCGTCTGAAACAGAAGATACCTCCTCATTCTTCTCAGCACAGCTGCAGGGCACAATGTCCTTGACTTTCTATAAAGAATTTTATTGTGACTACATAGCTTCTTCCCTCTATACAATCCCCCCTCCAAATTTCTCACAGTAGGATTTGTGGCATGCCTGACACCTGAAGGGACAAAGGTAGGAGAAAGACGGCTTCCAGGTCTGACAAGGAATTTTCTTCCAGCTTCATTTTTGGATATGGTGTCTCTCCGCCAAAGAAGCACGTATACAACTTTAAGTCTTCCCCGACCAGGGGTGTTAAACTCACATCGTCATGGCGATGTATCATGACTTTTCCTTTGTTAAACCAGGTGTGGCCGTGGCCAGCGCATGATGCATCTGGCGCATGGGCCAGGAGTTCAACAGCCCTGCCCTAGATTAGTGTTTGCTGTTGGATAGGCAAGTAGACGTTGTGCCAAAGAAGCCTTTTCCCTAGCTTCAGCTGGTACAGTTGTGGTTGCTCTAGGTGAAACAGGAAAACTCAATTAATCTTGAATCATGTCCTTATCATTACTCTATTGGATTTCTAAAGTGCTTTCCACATTGAGCTACTTTTGAAGATCCCTTGGAAACTACAGCATCCGTACAATTTTTGGCAAATAAAGGTTTCTATAGGAATGGGATACCTGGGTTTGCGAAGAAATGGTTTCTGAATGAAATTCAAAATTCTGTTCTTAACCCATAAAGTCCTCTATGCCTTGGCTCTAGGCATCTTCATGACAACCTGATTCATACAGAATCAACCTGCCTGGATTATGCTTCTTAGCAAAACATGCTAGGAATGTTCTGCCCATTTCATGCAGAAAATTAAAGGAATCTGGGCATATAGACAATAACTCTCCATTCCAACTTCTATTTTTATGAAACAGCCTCCTTCTTGAGGCTGACTCAGGATAGTACTCCAGGTTCTTCTGGAAGCTGGTGAAAACTGCTCATTTGGGGTATATTTGAAGAATGATGGGTCAGTATTATTTGGATAAGTATACTGCTGTGTTGCTGGTATATATATAAGTTTATAATTGTTTTTTGCTGGTATTTTACTACGCTGCTCCCTCCCATATTTGGGTAACCAGGTACCTCCACAAAAACGAGTTTGACACTTTCCACAAAAACAAGTTGTGACATTTTAACACAAAAGACTTTGACACTTTCAAAGTCAATTTCATGTCCTTTTGTTTCAAAGACACACACCCTCCTACAACAATACAAGTCAATTACCCCCACAACAACCTGACAACAACTCTACCAGCCAATCAGATGATACAACACAGCCATTCAACCAGCTTGCAGCTACAAAGTCAACACTCCAAACCACCAACCAATCAGATGCTACAAAATAACCAACCAACTATTTATGATATGAACCTCCAAAAGCTTGTACAACTTTCATTGGTGTATGAAACAAACCAGCAATGTTCCTGCAGTATATTCTACATATTAAATAGTATAATATTACAAACTTTCTAAATTATTGGAGTGTACTTTTATTTAAACATGCTTAGAATTAATCCAATGACATTTACAATTGTCATAGCTTACTGAAATGTTATTAATTTCAATACTTCAAGGTCTAATTCACAGACAATACTGAGTCAAGATTTGCTTTAGCATTGAAAATCATGTTCCAGGGACACATAAGGCTAACCAATAACTGATTATACCTGGCTTGTTGTCACATATAAACAAAAACCACATTATAGTGTAGCACTAATTTTGAATTAAGTGTGTGTAGTGCTGCACAATATCTATTCTGAATGCAAAGTACAGTATTCAAGTTCTAAATTATTTCAAATGAAAGGAGTTAATCTACAACAGTGATCTCTGTTATCCTTGTAGGTCTACAATTAAAGAAATATATATCTGTTGTACTGCTGGCACATACTGAAGAGGTTGATTAAATACATACAGTTCTGTTTTTCTTCTTGTATTCACATCATGTTTCATAATATATAACTACATTTTACTTTGATGACATGATTCTGCAGTCTTGAACAGGTATTTTGCTCCTTGTTGCTATTTTACTACTGAAAGTATTATATCCTTAGAATTCACCCAGTTTCAAGTTAAGAGTGTACATATTTATACATAAACCAAAAGAAATAGATTTGCATAATTTCTTGAAATATGTCTGTATACTACAACTACTTCATGTCATTCATAAGAGATGTTTGTTGTGTAAATAGCAGGTTGAATATATGAAAATGCTCATGCCACATCAGCAACCATTGTTGGATGAGAAAATGCATTTACTATTTTCCAGTACTTTTATTCATCAATTTTTTTTATCCCTGACTTAGAATCTTGAGGGCTGCAGTGAGTTGTCTCAATGAGCATTGCCTCTTTCCCTCCACACAACTGGTGCTATTCTTATAGCTTGACAGAATATAGTGAGATGTACCTTGTAACAAACAAAGTTCTACACCTTTAATCTTGTGAAGTAGGTTATGCTGCCAGACTCTGCTCTTTGTCACAGATTTCAGCATTTGTTACTCTGTCACCCTGCAGGATGGAAAACTGGAATTTAAACAAAAAACAGGGTGTTTTTTTTTGTTTCAAAGCTTTTAACTAATCCCCTTCAAATCAGAGATGCGTACAACTGTCTGGCTTGGTAAAAGAAAAGAATTAAATAATTTTCTCATTATACAAATATGGCCCTAAATAGAAAGATCAGGAAGTGTAAATTGAAAATCAAGCAATTAGCTTCTTGACAATTAATCTGAATCTTAATATTTAAGACCCTCTTAGGGTAGGGGAAGGAGGCTTGAGCGAACATTATCTGGATCTCAAAAGCACCATTTTTCAGAGCCATGTTATTTCTTTAGGAAGGGGCCAATCCTAAAGAAGGAAATTCAGACAACCCAGTCAGTACTTGATCTGGCAGTGTACACCCCAGGGCATGCCAGTAGTATCAGCATAATGAAAAACCGCATCCTCAGGGAGTCAGATATGAGTTGTGTAGATTTTGGCTGTGATACATCTGAAATATTATTCTAGGTCACTTCCTGACGTGTGAAATTTTCGTCTTCAGTTCGAAACATCCAGATAAGAGAACTTGCCCAGAACTTGATTTGCAGCTCACAAAATAAACACAAGACTGCTTACCTGTAATGACTTCTTCCAGGACACAATTAACCTTTTGTAAAGGCTGATCTCATTCAAAACATTTCTGTGTGGTCCTTGCAAGGCCACAAACAAAATAAATGTGAAGGTACTTGGTCGCCATCTGCTGGCTGTTGACAAAAGGTGTTGATCCCAAAAATTGCTTTTCTCTCAAAGCTCTCAAATACATATTATATGTTTCTCAGATGACAACTTGCATAATAAAGGGATATCTTTGGGGTACCCTTCTTTGACTTGTGTTTCCTCTTGTTCTTTGGAGCTATTTAGATTTAGATCTGTAAAAGGGTCCTCCCAAACACACATTCCCCTGTTAGTTGATAGACCCCAGCCTAATGGTTAAGATACAGTCAAATAACCATATTAATTAACCATCAGAATAAAAGTACTGAAATGAAAATACAATTCTGTCTCCCCATCCCGACTATAAACACAATTGAACACATTTCAATTCAACCAATTGAATACTGCTTTGTATATTCTGTTTTACGTACATTTACAAAGAGCTGAATTCCAAATACTGTATCTAGTCCCCTAAACATTATTTGATTAGGGGACTTATTTTACTGATTTTAGTAGCAA
This sequence comes from Calamaria suluensis, assembly GCA_032468135.1. Lineage (NCBI taxonomy): Eukaryota > Metazoa > Chordata > Lepidosauria > Squamata > Calamariidae > Calamaria > Calamaria suluensis. The sequence goes on along the minus strand of JANHFP010000176.1, from coordinate 40,914 downwards.
AGACAAGTAATAGACATCAAATACAAGTCTTATTTCAATTAAAACAAAAACATATGACAACCAATATAAAGAAAATGAATTCAGATTTTAAATAGTTTATATTGAATTAATGTTATGTTTACATGTAAAATATATCATTTGCGTGAAGTACTTAATTAATGTTCTGAACTTGCGGAAAATTGAGTAGCATAAGTGGTTGGGTTGCTTTTTTTGAGAATTTTAGATCATATACTTTAACATATCGAATGCTTTAGATTTTCATGGATATTACTTAAAACATTTATTCATTAGTTTTTGAAGAGTATGTATTCTTAAAAGAAAGAATGGCAATTTTACATAAAAATATAAATAATGTTATATGAGAAGGAATTAATTTAAAAACAAATTTCCATTTTCCTCCTGAGATAAAATGTCATACTTTTAGGGGAAGGCAAAGAAATAAAATGGTCAATTGCATTAGCATTACTGAGAAGTTCAATATGAACAGAAGGGCCACAATCCACTCAAGTGAACAGAAACCCAGTTTAATCTAATAACTTATGCTTATAATATTAGGATAGTCAATAAACTACTTTGTAAGCCATGTAGTTTCCTGTGCTTCAATTCAGAACTATATGCAATTTTTGGACATACTTTTCTAAATATGAAAAGCTAAAGGTACACATAGCATGAGCAATTAAACTGTATTTTGGAAAGCAAACTCATACCTGCAAGTATTAAATTAAATATATATTTTCCTAAATATAAGTAAATTTTGCAATTCACTACAATACATGTTTAGTTCCAGGAAAATGTATACAACATTAATTTGTTGATCCTATATTGACATCAGAAATAACTGGTCAGATTACTTTTAGTAGTTTTGCCTATATATATATATATTGCCTATATATATATATTTTGCCTATATATATATATATTGGTTAATTGTTTTCTGCTGGTGTTTTAAAATTAAGGGAGGCCAGAATAGATCTATTTTGAGCTTATATGTATATAATATTTTAAGAAGACCTCCAAGGTCCATTCCAACTCTGTTATTCTATTCTATTCTATTCTATTCTATTATAATATGCCTTTATGTACATCTTTTCATTACATCACCACAAAAATCAACAGACTAAAAAGTAGTTGTTTGTTTCTGGTAATATAGATTTGTACTGATATATTCAGTAACTACAGCATGTTCATATCGTTTTATCTGACGTTCTCATTATCTGAATGCTTTCCTGCCTATATTTTGATATATTCAATCATATGTGGGAATGATGGACAATGTTCTGTTGGCAATAAGCTATAGATTTTAATTTTCAACGTTCTTTTTTTTTGTTCCTCTTTCAAGTGTAATGCTATAGATCCTGTAAAACTTCTAAAGTACATCTTTTTAAAAAATGATTTTGTTGTTGTGGCAACATTGACTCTGAAATTAGCATAATTAGCAAAGTAATCATTTCCAGTGTCCCAAAGCTTGGGAAATGGCTTCTTAATACATATTCTTCCTGCCAGTTGGCTGGTTTCATATTGATCATTTCCAGATTTGGTAGCCAAATATGTGGGAATATTATAACAAACATAACAGCAAACATTAAGTAATGTCACTTTTTGTTCATGTTTTATTTTTATTTACCTATATCTGTCTGCTTCTGTTAGATGAAGACATACTTTAGGTGGTTCAGGAGTTAATACAATAAATGATAATAGTATATCAAATAAAACTATCCACTGCCTAAGAAGGAATAACAGGATCAAAACTGAGTATTATTGTTTTAAGAAAACCTTGTGGAACAAAAGATTTTTAAAAATCTGATTAAAGCCACCAGATATACTTACTGGGATGCAATTGTACAAACTGGCCATCAGTCAAAATTTTAGGCTCAGTCATCTTAAGAAAGCCTCTGTACTGTTCTAACTCAGTGGAAGCTACCACATTCCTGTCAGGAAGAAGAGAAGTAGGAGATTGTTCCACCAGGCAAGTCAAAGGCTGCATGACAGCCTGCTCTAAATTTCAAGGTAATTAAAGTATACATTGAACATACAGAGCAGGGGTCTCCAACCTTGGCAACTTTAAGCCTTCAGGACTTCAGTTCAGCTTCAGCTGGTTGGGAAATTCTGGGAGTTGAAGTCCTCCAGGCTTACATTTGCCAAGATTGGAGATCCCTGTTATAGAGTACTAGGGAGTTTAAGAAACTCTTCAAACTTGTTTATTTTGATCGTGTTTAGCTTAGCAAATGGAGGTATTAGAACATTAGAATTTGCTAATGTTCATGTCACCATGAAATTAAATCCAGTAACATTTTTGTTGCATCATGACGGTTTGTCATAATAATTAATGATGCACTTTGTTGGAGAACATGTGCAGCCTTTAAAATAAAACATATTTTTTATGCATACTTACACTAGATCACATAGAAAATCATTCCAGTTCATTTTACTTTTTCATAATTCTACTGGCATCATTACCTGCAGCTGGTGCTATAATTTTATATTGATTCAATACCAGTTGTGTATTAGGTGCTGTGCAGAAAAAGATGACCCACTTCTGGTCCTAGATTGATAATAGCATTAAAGTCAAATTGATAGGAAAGAAGTATCAAATGTAACTCTTTTTCTGAATTTGAATTTATTAAAATATGCATCTTTTTACCTTTCCATAAGTGTTTTGATGCTGCTCCAAGCTTATGACACTGCTGATAAGATCACAACACATATCTGAAATATTTATGGAGATTCTCAGTCATCCAGGTCATAGTTGATCCAAATTTATACTCCTTGGACACAGTTGGTCACAGTTCCAAGAAGGTTCCACACCCATTTGCACTATTCAGGTGACTGTGACAATACAGATAAACCTCCAGGCAGCCTCAACGATTCTTTAAAAGAATGAAAATGACCAGCTGTCTGCAAGGAGCACAAATCCTTCCATTCCCCACCATCCAATTGAAGCTGAAAAGGCATCTTGGATGATGACCGAAATGTCTTCAAAGAACAAAACAAAGTCCAGTTGCCTCTTGAAAAAGCACCTCTGGACATTTGAAATATCATTCACTTCATTTATTTAGACAATGTATATACAGATCATTATTTTAAAACATTACAAAGATGAACTAAAAGTATCTGCAAAAGGAACATTAAAAACACAATAAGCAAACACAAAGTAAAACAGAAATACTATAAATCTTCCCTCTAAGAAGAAGGAAGCCTGCTTCAACTCCAGTGACACTTATTCCAAATATATGCTTATAGGTCATCCTTGACTTGACAACCATAATTGGGACCAGAATCGCAGTTGTTAAATGAGATAGCCTTCAGACTTAGTTTTAAACACAATCTGCAATGATAAAAATACATATTCTTTTGAAAAATTAAGAAGTGAAAGACCAAAATGAAACATTCAGATAGCTTAAAAATTGGCTTCATAAGTATATGTTGAAAATAGCATTTCAGTAAATGAAAATATTAAATTTCATTTTTTAAGTATACCATCTTGATGTGTCACTTTACAGGCGTCCCTATAACTGGTATTACTAGTATGTGGATTTATTTGGTTGGGTTTTTTGGGTGAGTTTGAATCAGTATTGCCTGGATGTGTCCCTTCAATTTTCTTGGTAGTGCTTTTGGAAGTGATTTGCCATTGCCTTCTTTGTAGACCTGGGAAAGATGACTGCCCCAAGGTCAACCAGCTGGCTTTGTATCTTAAGGCAAGACTAAAACTATCTCCAGGTTTCTAACTTGGTGCCTTAACCATTAGATCAAACTGGCTCTCATATGTAATATTAGATTTATCTTTAAGATACATTTTCTTGTGATTCTGTGTGTTGCATTGTCTACTTTGATCATCTTGTCATAGTTACAGCAAATGCAAAGACATAATTATCTCACATTATAGAGATTTGAGTCTTAAATTATAAAATTCAGTCAAACTGTTAAGTTTAAACAAAGGATTTTTTTTCTGAGGCTGATCCCTAAATATTCTACTTCTTTTGTTGCAGAGTCTGCTGCACAGAGGCTAAAGCAATTTCTTAAATCATAAAGCTTGTGACAGAGTAATATGCAACATATTCTTTATTACTAAATTTAAAAACATAACAATGTATCTCTTATGATTTCTCCTACTGAAAAGTGTAGCATATATAAACTCTTATGGGATAGCATAATAGTCATTATAGCTTTTTATTTTTGCTCTGCTTGGATGTGAGTTTTTGCAATATTTCCTGCATTTTCATTCCACTTTTTGAAGTTACTGAGCTCGCAGTCATTTGGAGAAAAAAAGAAATCAAACCCTACAGCAAGGATCACAGTTTTAAAAGGACAAGACCCAGAAGCAACAGGAAATGTCACAATAAGCAAGAAGAGGATCTTAAGACAACAACTTGGACTGGTTTCTTAGTCTTTAAGCAAAGCACTCATTAAGTGAAATATTTGCACGGCCCCTTCACTCAATGACTGTAATCCTGGCTGTCCCAGTTTTGTTGGAGAGCAATTGTATGAATTGCTAAGTGGAGTTGGTGGATGCCTCAGGATGATGGAAACACAAATCATAGTGGCAGGCATAAATTCTTACAACTTAGTTTTAATTTCTTTCCCCTGTTCACTATCAAGTCATGGTCTCCAAGAGACATCTTAAGCTCATATTTATCTCAGAAGATGAATTTGAATTTAAATATTTTAGGATTATTTTTCATTTGTATTAGCAGAGTGAGTAGAAATCTTTATATTTGTACTGGAACCATTGTGTTTAAGATGAATGGTATAGATCGTGATGGCAAAGCTATGGCACGAAAAGCCCTCTCTGGACACGCACAGCATAGCCAATGTCTCTTCCAGGTTCCATTGTGTGCCAGCCAGCTGGTGTCATGCCTCTGTCAGCATCCGACTCAGAAGAAGAAGAGGAACAGCTGGCAGAGAGCAATGTGTTGGAGGCAGGGCTGCAGATGAAAGTGGGGAAGAGCAGGACCAGGCTGGACCAAGTTCCTGTCAACCAAATATTTAAAATTGAGATTCCCCAGTAAGAAATTAATTCCACTATTCATTGGACCTTTCCCTATTGTAAAGGTAATTAACCCAGTTACGGTCCAACTTAGCCTTCCCCACATTCTTGGTAGGATACATTCCATGTTTCACAGTAGTTTATTAAAATTGGTGAGGGGATCTAACTTGAGACCTTTGCCCCCTGCTCCACCTCCTCCATTAAAGATATGAGGGGAAACTCGTTATGAGATCACCAAAATTTTGGATTCAAAAATGTATAGGGGTCAGTTGCAATATTTGGTACATTGGAAAGGTTATCCCCTGTCTGAAGAAACTTGGATAAAGAGCTGGAAGGTTGATGCTAAATGTCTAGTGAAGGATTTTCATGCTAAGTATCCAGACAAGCCCAAAGGTCCTCCTGGAGGTGGGAGAGGAGGTTAATGATTTTATATTAACATTTTCCCTCTATATTCTATGTTTTTCAGGGGATGCTTGGCTTTCCAAGGGGGGACACTTATCAGCTTTGGAAACCATATTAGCCTGAAGTTCCAAGCTGCCAACTATAGCTATGGGAAAGTAGAAGAAGGAGGGGGATTGATACATAAGTGGGTAGACATAACATATACTTTCACTGGCCATCTTAGAGAGATTTGAGTGGGTGTTATCAGAGGGTTTCATCTATTGGGATTGGAGAATGTGACCTCCCTGAGGGTGGGGTATGGAATTTGGAGAAATTGAATAAGTGATGGAAAAGTGCAAAAGTTTAGTTTCCATTTTTCCACTTGTGATGCCAGTTTGCCTGTTTCTAATAAAGATGAATCTTTGACAAATGTCTGTCTTGAGTTCATTGATTAGAAGAAAAGGGTCTTCTGGAACCCTGACACTCTGTCTCCTCCCAACCATGGTAGGCCTGGGGGATTCAACCCTGTGGCTCCTATATCTTCTTGATCACTGC
>JANHFP010000172.1:58741-69068 GCA_032468135.1 Calamaria suluensis | reverse complement strand
AAAGAAAGAAAGAAAGAAAGAAAGAAAGAAAGAAAGAAAGAAAGAAAGAAAGAAAGAAAGAAAGAATAAATAAATAATAAATAAATATAATCATTGAGGTATGAACCAAAAGCTGCTACAATCTCTAAGGATGTTTTGGGACTCCTGCTATTTCCAGTTAGGCAAGTGCAGGATTATAGCTTATAGGAGCATTAGGTACACGTTCAGTCATTTTGGACATCACAGGAACTGGCATACAGGAGGATTAAAATGTATCCATGCTGAAATGGTCCTAACTCAAAACATGGCTAAAGCAATGTACGATCTGGCCCCGAATGAGCAGAAACACAATACTTTTTGAAAGATCATTATAATGCATTATGAATAATTCAGGAGGTTGTGTTTTTATGCATAACTGTTTTCACTTTTGCTAAATAACCTGCCTTTGTTGGTAGCCCATTGGATTACTGTTAGCTGTCCCTGTTAAGACTTTTGAGGCTTTGCAGCATACAAGAGAAGGAGATGCTTAGATTTGTCAGAGGGGAACTAAGCACAGGCACAAGTTGTTCTTTTTGGGGGGTAGGAAGGGACAAACCATCATTTTCACCGTCCTCTAATTAGCCGAGTCCCTTCAAATTATAAATTATAATACCTACCAAAATCCCTGCACTTTTCAAAAGGAATATAGGGCTGTCCAATGGAAAACGTGAGAGGGAAAACATTAAAAAAGGAAAGGAAAGGAAACAGCCACCGATGTACATGTTAGGCATGCCTGTCTGCGGTGATAATGACAGCTCTAATGATGTGACAAGGTCAAAGTTTGCAAACAAAACAGCGATAAAGGACTATTGACTGTCAGAGCTGTAAAGGAAAAGAAACGACAAGAAAGTTTTTGTTAATTAAAAGGATATTTCTCTCTCTCTCTCTCTCTCTCTCTCTCTTTCTCCCTCTCTCTCTCTCCCCTTTTCTTTCTTTCTTGCCTTAGAAGCAAAGAGGCGGCAGATGAAGAAATCTGCAGAAATTATCTAAGGCCGCCTGAACCTTAGCATTTATTATTCAGCACCTCACTCATTGCCCTGATTATAAATATTTAATCACTCAACAACTGTAAGTGCTTGTGTCTTCCTGGAGGACCTGCAAGCATTAGGAAATAAAGGGGAGAAGAGGGAAGTGGGGGGGGGGGCAGTTGAAAGCCAGACACCCGTTCTGAAAATGAGGTTTCCGAGATTATGCAGAAACAAATGAAAAGGTGTGAAGGACCCAGCTGCTTGAGCCCTTGTTCTACCAACAGCAAAGTAGTCATCCAATTCCTTTCTGTTCTTCGTCCTGATACTCGATCTGCTAAGCACATGTATGTATACGGGTGCATGCATGTATCTCTGTGCACATGTGTGTGTAATGACAGGGTCTGACGGAGGAGGCCATTGGAGACCAGCCAAAAGATGTTTTTTTATTGAACGCGGAGCCCCCCCCCCAGCAGAGAAAGGTGCCATCCGGGTACCCTGCTGCATCTGTCACACACACACACACACACACACACACAGAGCCAGCTTACTTGGCAGGCTTTTGGGTCTATCAATAATGCATGAGAGTGATTTTGATGCTAGCGAGAAAAACAAAAAAGAACAGCTGAGAAAGGCTGTGTTAGAGCACTCTGAACATATATGTCTTTGCCTATAGGCCCTGTAATATGTAATATTTACGCACACACGCCCGCTCCTGTGTGGGTATGGTGGCTTTTGCTGCCGTTACGTTATTTCTATTGTATCAGTAACAACAACACTAATTTATTATATCATCTCTATCGCTGCTTGGCACGGTCACTGTCTTGCAGCTGTTTAAGTACATAATGGCCACTGGAAGCAATGGCTCCTAGGAGAATGGTTTTTGAAGTGAATTATGCATGGCTGCTATGAATACTACAGCTTAGTTGGGAGATAGGTAGTTTGGCTCAGCCACACATGCGTACATTTAACATCCTATGATTAATTCTCAATTCACCAATTTTGTTTTGGGCAAAATGTTGTGTGGCAGGTTTAAGCCGGCAAATAGATCCATTTACTTGATGCGTAGTCAGGGTTAAGATTAGGGCTGACCAGGAGTACGAATGGGGCACTTCAGTTCAGGAAATGTTTGAGCAAAGTCCTCTTTCAAAATGTCAGCCTGTGCCTGAAGTACTGTCTCTTTGAAGAAACAGAACAGCCGTGCCCCTTTGATCAAGGTATTAAATAGGGCTCCTGTCCATGTTCTCTGTATTTGCAGGAGCTTTTTCCAACGGAGGGAAGCATCCAGCTAAACTGAATCAGCCCACCTTCACTCTTTGATCCAAGGCACCATGACAAAACGATTCAAGCTTTGCAGGCGAAGCACTACCTTGAATCAGGTCATTGAGATAGTCCTAACAGAGGCGATACCTTGAGGCAAAATGCCAGTGCTCTCCTTATTCCCATTAAGTACTGCCAAGAAAAAGAAGAAAAGAGGGCATGGAATATGTAAAACATTTGCCTACACTCATTATTGCTAGTACTAGTCCATATCAATCTATTGCAGGATAGAGACCTGAGAGAGAATATCAGGCTCAAATTCTCTCGGCTGCATTCCATGCTAGTCTCGAGTCTCACTGCTTCTAGTCCAGCGTCTTAATCACACTGATTCTTATTAATCCAGAGTGTGTGACAGAAAAATCTCTTGATAGTGGAGAAGACAAGAATGAAATTAGAAGTTTGCATATCTACTTAGTCTGGTAACAGCCCATTGTTTATGGACACCTTTAAAATTCCAATACATAAGTATTGAAATCAAGCAAGGCACACAGCCATTCTATTTAGTGTTTTTAGATGGATATATTTTCTCTGAGATAACATTCCTAAGGTTTTATGAGAAGAAAACACATGGTTCTTCTGTTTTCAATAACAATAGGAAGCTTTGAGACAATAGAGACACTAATCCAAAAATGAAATTCTGTCCTCCCTCCCTCCCTTCCAGCATGACCAGTGGTGGGTTGCTAACGGTTTGCCACGGTTTGGCCTAGGCCAGAAGTTCCCAAACTTGTCAGCAGAGCTGGCTGGAGAATTCTGGGAGTTCAAGTCCACAAGTCTTAAAGCTGACAAGTTTGGGAACCTCTAGACTAGGCGGTAGTGGCGATGGTGAGGTGAGAGTGAACCAGTTTACTCCAACTGTCAGCTGGGCCCTCCCGCTCTCCCCTGTGCTATACCTATATTTGTTTTTAGCCCAGCTGATAGGTGTGGCAGAGCAAATTGATGTGCCTCACCTGTTCGCGCAAAGCACGTGTGCAAAACAAACTGGTGGTAACAGCAGTTGAAACCCACCACTGAGCATGACTATATACCGAGGCACACCAAACACCATTACCTCCCCACAAAAATGATACCTATTTATCTACTCGCATTTGCATGCTTTGGAACTGCTAGGTGGGCAGGAGCTGGGGCATGTGTTGAGAACTCACCCCATCATGCAGCTATGAGGACTTGAACCCAGGCTTTCCTGGGTTAAAGCTTAGCATCTTTAACCACTGGGCCATTGCGCCCTCTCAACATATGCATAGGTGACTACTAACATTATTATGTTAGAAATTTTATGTTATGCCACAAAACTGGCTCAAAGATCAGATAAAACGATGCCAGATTTTATAAGTGATGAATACTAAGGGATGAGAGATAAATATATAATAAAACAATTCATAATAGAGGGACTTCAAGCAAACTTCTATTTCATCTATAGAGCATTTTTCTTGTTTGTGTGTGTAAAAATTAAATTGGGTCAATGATGAGTGTCTGTGAATGAATATGGGCAAAATAATATGCATATGTATGCTAATTGTATGGATTGCTTTTGTCTCTATGTAAATACTTGTTCTTGTCTCTATGTAAATAGTTGTATGCTGTATGTGTGCCCATGTTTGTCAAATTTATCTCCAGACAAGTACTTTAAGCTAAGCCCTTCACTACTGGCATGCACTTCATACTGAATAGGCTTAGAGTTACTGCAGCCCTTGGACTGAAAATAGTTCCCATTTCTTAAATTGTTCAGCTCCAGCACATACTTTATTATGCCCATTTAAAATTCAAATCTGGCAGCTAATGAGTTAAAAACCCCATAATAATATATAACAATAAAAAACAAGACTAAAGTGAACAGCAGTCAAGGTAAAAACAGAACCACCACCAAAAGTCAATATAATTTGTGCACAGGTTCCGCCACACACCCAGGTTTCCAAGCTTGGCATTGGAGACCAGGGTCAATCTTATCTCTGGGGAGATGAAGTCCCAAAGGGCAACGCCATGGCATAAAACTAAGGAGAAACTTCCTGACAGTTAGAACAATTAATCAGTGGAACCACTTGCCTCCAGAAGTTGTGAATGCTCTTTTAAGAAGAGGTTGGATAACCATTTTTCTGAAGTGGTGTAGGGTTTCCTGCTTGGTCAAGGGATTGGACTAGAAGACCTCCAAAGTTCCTTCCAACTCTGTTATTCTATTCTATTCTATTCTATTCTATTCTATTCTATTCTATTCTATTCTATTCTATTCTATTCTATTCTATTCTAGACTTATCCTGGATACTGGCAGTTGGTAATTCCAAATAGATGGGACCCAGAGTACTCTACCCCTTCTGGATTGAATGGAATGGGTGGATATAATTGGGAATCCATCATATAACTTTGCCCTGTGCCAGGAAGGGTTATAAATACCTTGAATTCAACCCTAAAGCATATTGGCAGTTTGCAGAGCTGTAGCATGCGTCAAGATGTAGCATGCGTCATTCTGTAGCAGCTGTGACTTCATATAGCTAATTCAGGCAGCCCCAAAGGGCATAGTAGTAGTCAATTTCTAGGTTATCAGTGATCAGGAGCTGAGCTTCTAACTTCAGGAATAAGCAAAATTGATGTACAACATGAAGTTGTGAAAGTTCTTCCTGGCTATTGTTGTTGTCTGCAATATACCCATTTCCTCCCCATCAGCTGGGACTCAGGAGGCAGAGAATAGAGAATAGGGCCAATCAGAAGTGGTATTTACTGGTTCTCAAACTATTCAAAATTTCCACTACCAGTTCTCCAGAACTGGTCAGAACCTGCTGAAATCCATCTCACATACATACATGAATGTCCTTCCATATTCCAATCCCTGTATCACAGTATCAAGTAACCGTTTACCATTGCTTCCTTGTCCATTCCTATATAAGCTTGGTTTTAAGTTGCAGTATTAATCTTTAAAACCTAGAATGGGTTTGGGCAAGGTAACTTGAAAGAGCATCTACTTCTTTCAGTTTTATTAGAAACCCAAAGAGTTTAGAACAGTACCTTTAATAAAAACTGCAAACATATGACATCTTCTTTCCTAACAACATTTCTTGACCAGTTTGTGTAGTATTAAGTGCCATTTTTTGCACATGATCATTAAGTTCCTTGAATCATGATGGACCCCCGGCAATCACATTGGCACAGTGATAGACGTTTCTCAACAAAATATGAAAATATATGAACATTTCCTCTTTTGAGAAGTTTTGACTTTTTTTTAAACTTCCAAATCTAGCCCTCAGCCTCATAGCCATCTACCAAAAACTAATCATACCCATCTTTCCTTAGGTATTTTATTTCAGTTATGTTGCTTTATTGAAAATTGCATAGTCATAAAGAGTTAGCGGCAATAAAATAAATAAATAATCAGTGCATGGCTTGGGCTCCATCCTTTGTAGCTACACTGTCAAGTAACAGTCCATAAGAATCCATCATTCAATGTGAAGTATAGGAGGGAATAGTCTGGTGCACTAGAATCTAGCCTACTACTGTATATTCAAGATTGGCAATTTATTCCCCTCTGAACTAATATTTGTGTCAGATAGCAGAACTGAAGTTGAAGTGGCTGCAGTGGTGCAGAATATTAAATAGGGTTATTATGCAGGAGCATCACAGGTACACATGCTTCATAAAAAAAAGGCAGGAAAAGTTTCTGTGATTCACCTTGTATTTCTTTTCAGCTATTTTTTTTTATGGGAATATAATTGGAGAACTGAACAACAAAATCCATCAATGTAGATATGGTCAGATTCACTTTCCGGTAGACTTCTGCCTCCTCCCAGTCTCCTTTCTATGCTTGAGATTGGCCACAGAATAAGCCAGGAGAATCCTTCTGCAGCAGTGCCAAGCATCCTTTGACTTCTGCCAAGACTCTCCCCATGTTTCTCTGGCTGCCGTGTATAAAGGGCAGATCTAATGAGACAACACCAAGCATCTGCTTTTGTCTGTTCCTCTGGCAGAATCAATTATGGATGCAATTTCTATTTGCACATCAAAAATTCCATAGTGGGAGGATTTTGCAGCTTACGGTGACTTTTCAGCTAAATCCATTGACGGGGACTGCTTATTTTTATGTGCAAAAAGCTTTGACAGTCACATCCATGCTTGCTCCTTCTATTACGCGGGCAAAATTTGAGCATTTCTGCTTGATTCATCTGGAACTCTGAATCCCCAGGGCCCAGCACTGAGATGAGCTCAAACTGTTGGAACATGTAGTATACTGCCACACATCCAGAAAGCAGATATGACTGGAAAGATGGCAGAAGGCCAGCTATTTATCCTTTATAATTTCTTTTTTCACTGTATGGTTTATTATATAATACCATACTCAGATAGGACTGGATCAGTGCAACTTACAATGCACTGAACTGAATAAAGCTTAATGTACCACGGAGAGAGAGAAGGATGTGTCTGTTTGTTTAGCTTTTTGTAGTATTCCATTTCCTTCTGGGTACATGTTCATTGCATCTCTCTTCCACATCAATTTGCATGTTTTAAAATCAATGCAAAACTTCATACTGCATTGCCACAGTCTGGAAAGGTCACAAATAGGAAAATATTCCTTGTTCATGTATTAATTCAGGAACTCCAAACTGTTTATCTTTGGGGCAAAATAAGGATCTTTCCTACATCATTAATGACATCCCTTGTCTCTGAAGTCTGATATCAACATTAAAAGACTTTTATGAAGACCCTGATTTGCCCTCATGATATGTTAGGATGAAATGTCCAGTTCCTTAGAAAAGGCGAGTTTATCTTTGATTGCAAAGTATGGAGAAGCTTTTTCTAAATATGAATGAATAATGTGAATCAATAACATTTTAGGGTTCTAAAAACAGCACAGCAGCCCATTGATATCTGAAGAGCGCAGAAGTGACTGAGTAATTTAAAACTGCTTTTTAATACATTTATAGATTAAGAAAGATTTTAAATAAAGCTTCAAAGATTTTGTCCAGTGGTGATCAGAACATAAAGATGCACATATTAATTGATTTTGGATCATGATTGGGGTATCTCAGCAAGTTACCATTAGCAGAAACTTAACTGGGTAATCATGCATAATTACCTCACAGCAAGAATTTCCTTTGACTTCAGCTGCATAAACATCCTTGAATAAAAGAATTTCATATTTCCAAGCCCCTGAAAAAATAACAAGCCTTCTTCTTCTGTACCCATGAAAATACTCAATCATTCATGAACACTTATTAGGTTGTTTGGTTTTTTTTGCCTCATTTACCCATCTGATGATGAGCTCTACAGCCACAATATAAACATAACACACAATATATACAGTGCATGTTGTATGAATTTGAATGATCTAATGTTATCCAAAGTGATACTGTACTGCCCCGCTGTAGAAATAATTTCTATCTATATAAAGTATACTTTTGCATGTAGTAATATCTGTTTGCTAAACTATTTAGACATTCTCCAGGTCCATCTTGAAAATGATTGATTGAACTGCAGTGTAATCAATGGCTGAACACCGTACAACTTTCTCTTTATGAAAAATATAAGATTGCTCAGAGCCCACTTTAGATGCATGAAGGAATAATCTATATACCGGTATGTAGAAACAGATTATTATTACTTTTTAAAAGGTAGGGCTAAAAGATCAAACTGTGGAAATAAACCTAAGTTTTAGTCAGTGAGTATGGACCCTCTGTGTTTTAATACTGTGCAAGTCAGAGTAAAGAATAGGAAAGGCAATCTCATCAGAAGATAACTAATTGCCTCTTTTAGATGTAGATGCTGTCAGTCATTCAGTGCTGATTCAGTGACAGTGCTTCTTATTGGGACTGTGTCAGACTCTTCCCCTCCCCCAAATGGGGCTTGTCTGCAATTTACATTCTGCATAACAATGCGATTTGCTTCCTATTATCCCTTCCTCCCCTCCTTTTTTTTTAAAAAAAATGGGGAACAAGGAGTCAAAATTCTAAAGCAAAAGGGACACAGTAGTAAGAGGACTTAATCCTTTCCTTCATTTACAGTTAAACCCCTTACAAGCGCTCCCCAACCCCTGCCCCTTCCTCACCTCTCAGGGTTTTTCTTCTAGAAAATTTGCAATCCACCTACCCAAAGGAATATTTTATTTAATAACTGCTGTTCCTACTTACCTGATTACTTAAAATAATTTTGTTAATAAAAGTTTTTTTAAACAACAACAACAATATATTAAGGAAAAGTCAAGAATTCAGCATTAAAAAGCAACATAAGTGCGTTCTGGAAATGTCTAATATTAAACTGAATCTCTTAAAATACAGCTTTAAATTACACATAGAATCACATTTATTTATTTGTTTGCTGATTTATTTCTTTGTTTATAAAAATCTAATTAATTTTTATTTTGATCTTTCCCCAGGAGTTCAAGGCAACCTTAATTAGAGTCTCTATTCTTTCTTCATAAAAACAATCCTTTCAGGTAGGTTGGGCTGGAAAACTATGATTGACTGAAGGCTACTACAGAAATAATTTTTTTGGCTTCCCACCTTTAAAATGATCATCACTGAAAAGGATTGTTGAATTTATGGTACTCTGCATGAATGCTAGTTTGTTATATGCCTTTAAGGAAGCTGAACACAACCTGTAATTGCTATAATGTAATGCAAGAAGTATAAGCAATTGTGGGGGAGCCTGCAGGAACATATATTATACTGTTCAGTGTTGAAATGCAAAACTTGCTGGTACCAGTTTGGTGGGCATGACTTTGCAGGTGTGGCTTGGTGGAGGGTCATGAGACTGGGTGGGCATGACCAACTTGTTTTGTTTACTTTTTAAAACCATTTTTTTACTACAGGTTTGGGCAAATAGGTAGTAAAAAATGCTTTAAAATTTTTTTTTAAAAGTTCTAACGATCACAGCTGTGCTGTGCAATTGTCAGAACCTTTTTTAAAAACTTTTTTAAAACATTTTTTTATCTATTCGCCCAAACCGGTAGTAAAAAAAATGCTTTAAAATAGTAAAAAAAAGGAGCTTCTGATGATTGCATGGCACAGCTGATTGTCAGCTGTGCAGTACGATCATCAGAGCCTTTTAAAAAACTTTTTAAAGCAGTTTTTTTTCTACTGATTCGCCCAAACTGGTAGTTGTTATCACTACTGGTTTGCCCAAACCAGAGCGAACTGGTAGCCTTTCACCCCTGATACTGTTGTTTACTTTGTATTTTGATTTAGCATTCTGTGTTAGCTACTCAGAGTTGCTGCTGGACTTCCCCCAGTGGCTTCGTGTAGAGGTTAAACAAAAGAACAAACTCCTGAGGGCATCCCACAAAGCAGTGTTAGACAGTGCTCACACACATATGCCCCAACATTGCCGAGAACTACCATAGAGGAAGTCAGACAACAATCACAACATTAAGCCTCTCACTTAATACTGCTGCCATTGTCTTTACTCTGATGTTTCTCAAAACAACAGCTTCAGGGTATTTGGTCACATAGCCCATATGGACCAAAACATATTGCTTCTCTTTATTAATCTTGGGTAAACAGCTCAGTTCCTCCAGCTCACATCTTTAAAAAAGGGATGCATCTTGTCCTGACCTAAGTTTGTCTTTTTGATAGTCAGGATAGGAGTGGAAATACATCACTACAACATCCTGGATCATTTTGGGCTGATAGAACCTTGCCTTCAGAGAGGCCAATGTCTTTTCCAAGGCCAGGTAGCCTTCTTCAGCTTTCATGTACTTTTAGTAATCTTGCATTGAATATCTCTGCAACAACTATATGCTCCCTCAATATCTATATGTTCTTTCTGAACTTCCCTTACATTTGGTTTTATTCTAAGATTGGCTTATTTTTTCAGGGACTCCATCTAAGAGTCCCTCCCTTTCAATGACCTTGTAAAGATTGATCAAGACATATCAAGTTTTGATATGTCTGTCTGTAAATTCTCAGCAGTGGGACTTTTAAATACATATGTACTGATGATCCAAAATGAATTATTTCTTCTAACAGTGAACACTTCTCTTTTGCATGTTAGTCACTACTGAATTGGGGTGAGTTCATTATATAGCTTTTTTTTAAAAAAAACCAATA
>JANHFP010000160.1:218808-229379 GCA_032468135.1 Calamaria suluensis | reverse complement strand
GGTCATCAACCAACGCGACCAATGCTGTTTCCGTGCTGTAGCCGGGCCTGAAGCCGGATTGGAACGGGTCTAGATATGAGGATTCCTCCAGGTGCTGGGGGAACTGACGTGCCACCACTGTCTCAACAACCTTCACTAAAAATGGAAGGTTGGAGACAGGCCTATAACTCTCGAGGATGCGATGAGGGCGGTGACATAATCTGATTTCACCGTCTCTATCGCCACAAGATAAGATAAGACTTAATATAAGTTCTAATCTGTGTTCGATCAGACTCAGTTTGGCTTGCCCTCCAAATACGCTCTAGGGTCACAATGCCCTACCATCATATGATTATCATTTGTGAGCTTCACAGCCAACTTCACAAGAAGACCTGGCATGAACTTACAACTTGTAGTCATGTGGTATTGCACTTAGTGACTTAACAACTGCACAGGAACTAACGTCGTAAGTCAGGCATGGTCACTTGATGTTTTAAAGCCTGCATGACTTAGCGATAGAGTTGCCATTCCCAATTGTAGTTGTTAACTTAGGTCTACCTATAGATGCTTTCTTTTTTCCCTTGCCCCCATTCCACATATTAATGGATTAATATGTTGCACTGTCAGCCTATTAACTAGTTAATAGCAATAGCACCTAGACTTCTATACCACTTCACAGTGTTTAACATCCCTCTTTAATCAATTTACAGAGTCAGCATATTTTCCGCAACAATCTGGGTCCTCATTTTACCAACTTTGGAAGGATGGAAGGTTGAATCAACCAATGACTTTCTTCAGATGGAAAAATCTTGTAGCATCTGAATTCTTTGCAGCTGCTTAAATGCAGTATTTCAAAGGGAAGTGTAGCTTCAGTTTGGGACATAAGACATAAAACGAGGATGTAAAGGGCCACATTTTGCAATATATACATAAAAAGTGGAATCTAAATCAGAATCCTAAATCTGGAAGGAGACTTGGTTGTCTTTTAATCCAAAACCCTGATCAAAGCAGAAATTATATGCATATTTGTTTAATATATACATATTCATTTATTTATTACATACATGCATATAGCACTCTGTGAATTCTAGGTGGCTTACATTATACCAATAAAACCATTAAAAACTTGAGGCTGCTACTTCTGCTATGGTTTTATATTAGGCAAAACAGATCCTAGTGAAAAAGACTTGGATACGTTCTGGTTTAATTTAGCTGATGTCCCAAAGGGTCTTTACCTGTCCAGACCTATAATTTTACTACTTTCTATCTGCAGATATTGTAAAAAAATGTTTCAAAAAAGGGGGATGGGAAAGAGATCCATAACAGAGAATTTTGAAGTTTGATTTTAGTGGAAGAAATTTAAACACATCCTTAAGTCTCTTCAATATTCTGAGATTTGTGAATATTTAGTTTAGGATTTTGATCTAATGTTTAAATCCAAAATCTAATAAAATCAGACATGCTTGATTAACTAAATTAAACATTCTCGCTAAGGAAACATTTTGCAATTCATGCTATTTACATAGCCAGATTTGTGCATCTGTATTTGGCTGCATATCAGTGAAAAGCCTTGCAAATCAGCCTACAAAAGTTAATTACTGATAGAAAGGGGCATTTTTCTGAAGCTGTATGAGGCCTCAGCTCAGGAGTGCCAGAATAGCTTTTCAAATATTTACCTTTCCTGTTTATGGTATTCAGAGCTTTTATTCTGTACTGTTTCTGTGGTACATTTTTATCTTTCAACCCTGTGGAATTCAACCTGAGAACTTTTCTTCTTTGGCAATCTGAAAGTATAAGACACCAATGATTAAATGCAATAAACTTTGTGGAACCTATGTAGGTTTCTATTTATTTGTTGCTCTTCATTCATAGTTGCCTTTCTTTAGCTTTGCGTTGCTGCTCCAAACTTCTCTACAGCTTCACCTATTTATGTTAATGTATAGAATAGAATAGAATAGAATAGAATAGAATTTTATTGACCAAGTGTGATTGGACACACAATCCAATCACACTTGGTGCATATACTCTCAGTGTACATAAACAAAAATATATGTTCATCAATAATCTTAAAGTACTATCTTAATGATAGTCATAAGGTACAGATAAGCAATCAAATCATATTAAGAAACAGGCAACAAAGTCTTACTGTCATAAGTGGAAGGAGATGGATGGAACGATGAGAAGATTAATAGTAATGCATATTTGGTAACTAGTTTGACAGTGTTGAGGGAATTGTTTGTTTAGCAACGTGATGGCGTTCGGGGGAAAAATGTCCTTGTGTCTAGTTGTTCTGGTGTTCAATGCTCCATAGCATCGTTTGGAAGGTAGGAGTTGAAACAGTTTGTGGCCAGGATGTGAGGGGTCTGTAAATATTTTCACAGCCCTCTTTTTGACTTGTGCAGTATACAGGTCCTCAATGGAAGTCAGGTTGGTAGCAATATTTTTTTCAGGATATAGAGTGATCCAGCAGGGGTGCTTTTCCTTAGAATGTTATCATTCTTGCTTGCTCTTTTTTGGTGGCAAAATTTCCTTTGAAGATGAAACTGGGTTCATCCCAGTGGTGAAATGCAAAATGTGTTGCTACCGATTCTGTGGGTGTGGCTTGGTGGTGGGTGGGTTATGTGACTGGGTGGGCATGGCCATTTTTTATTTTTACTTTTCTAAAACCTTTTTTTTTCTACCTAAGTATTCGCTGGAATAGATAGTAAGAAAAAGGCTTTTAAAATGTGAGAAAGCCTCCCACAATCCCAGCTGAGCAGCTGGTGAGCACTTTCCCCCATTTTAAAAGCCTTTTTTTCCTACCTATTCCAGTGAATACTGAGGTAGGAAAAAAAGGCTTTTAAAATGAAAAAACAACAACAATAAACCAACACCTCCCACAATCCCAGCTAAGCTGCATTTTCAAAGCCTCCGATGATCGCACAGAGGGGGCGGGCCCAGGGATTTTTGCAAATCACCCACCACCATTGTGTGGGTTTTGTGTGTGCATTTGCTTCGCTTGTGCATGTGTCATGTGCAATTTTGGACCCACTGCACATGTGCAAAGCCTTTTGCGTTAAAACTAGCAAATAACAAAGTCCGGGCAGGTGAGCAGAGACTCGTGCTGCAGCCACTACTGGTTTTCCGAACCACATGCCACTGATACTGGTTTGGCCAAACTGATGTGAACCAGTAGCATTTCACCCCTGAGTTAGATAGCATATATTAGATTTGAGATAGGCATGCTAGAAACATACCCATGGAATGTCTCTTCTTGTTTAAGGAAGGATCATAGGAAAGGGGATACCTATTGGACTACATGGCACATCTTATGCCCGTGGAAATTAGAAAATACTCCTTTTGATATGGAGCAGGGAAAGACAGGACATGCTATCTTCTCAATGGGCTGATGGTGGGAATTCCTGTCCCTGAGAAAGTTAGTGGGCCAAACAATCTCACTCAGAGAACAGCCTTCAGTGTATCCTCATCAAATTGAACCCAGATGGGTTCCACAGGGATCAGCCCTGGATCCTTCTACTCCTTCAATTTATTTAGTTATTTATTTCACATTAGCAATATGGTTGCCAACGTTTTACAATGTTACAAAACTAGGTGACATAGATAATACCCTAGAGAAGCAGACAAAAAGTTCAAAATGATCTTGACAGGTTGAAGAAATGAGCTGCAAGTAACAGGATCAAATTTAACAGAGATAAACGAAAAACAAATCAAAGACACAGCTATAGATTAGGGCAGTGATGGCTAACCTTTTTGCCGTCGTGTGCCAAAAGTGGGGGAAGCGCCGGAGGTCACGTGCATGCATGCCCACACATATAATTCAATGTACCCTGCATATGCATTTACTCTCCCAAACTCCCCCCTGCAGTTTGGCATGTGATGGGGCCCAGCAGGCCCATTTTTCACTCTCCCCAGGCTCCACAGCCTTTTTAGGAGCCTAGAGATTGTGAAAATGGCCTTTCCCACTCATGCCAGAGGCCAGAAAGGGCCCGTTTGCCGACTTCCGATGGGCCCAGAAAGCCCAAAAATCAGCTGGTTGGCATGCACAAGCACACTACAGCTGAGCTAGGGCATGTGCCATAGGTTCGCCATCACGGGATTAGAGTATACTTACCTTGGTGGTCATACTTTAGAAAAAGATCTCGCAATAGTAAATGGACTGCAAGCTGAATATGAGCCAACAATATGATGTAGGGACAAAGAAGGCAAATAAAGTTTTAGGCTGCATCAACAGGGATATTTATGTTTAACCTGGAGAAAATACAGTTGAAAAGGTTATAATAGCTTTCTTAAAATACCTGAAAGAATGTCACATAGAAAATGGCAAGGATGTATTCTCTTTCATTCCATATCTTTCAAGATATGAGTCAATGGATTTAGATTACAGGAAGGCAGTTCCCAATTAAACTTTGGGCAAGGATGGAGAGCTCTTCCTAACAATGAAAGCAGTTCAGGGAAAGAAACATTTATGCTTCATCTCTCTGAAATGCTTCAAATTTATTTATTACACTCAGAGACTGCCCAATTCTAGAATGATTTTTTGTGGCTTTCAATTTAAAAACAGGAAAACAATAAAGAATTTGGATTGCTGTATGGAGCAGGGGCTGGACGTGATGATCTAAATGGATTCTAAGTATTTATGGAGAAACCTATTTAGGCCCTGAAAGAAACAGTCATTCAAGGAGTTTGTGCAACATCATTTAAGTCACTGCATGATATATTTATTAAGCCATAATATTAATAATTTTAATGTATTGTACAGATAATACCATAAAACCATTAATTAAATAAGCAAAGTTACAGAATTATTTTTGAACTCTATCATAATATGGTTTCTTTGGGTTATAGTTTATGATGTGAACCCAGCCAATTAGAATGGAATAGAATAGAATAGAATAGAATAGAATAGAATACTTTATTGGCCAAGTGTGATTGGACACACAAGGAATTTGTCTTTTGACCGATTTAACCAGCCATGGGTAAGTAAATTCTAAAAGTCTTATTCATAGACCCCCCATTAGAATGTAAGATAGGATTGTTTCAACATGCATACTAGTCCAGTATCTGATTTTTTTTAAAAAAATATATAATAATGCTGCACTTCAATGTTTAGTTGGTCAAGATCAGTGATGGTGAACCTATGGCATGTGTGCCACAGGTGGCACGCGGAGCCATATTGGTGGGCGCATGAGTGCAGCTCTGGAATTTTCAGGCCCTTGGAAGTCAGAAAACATGCTGTTTCTGACCTCTGGAAGGCCTCCAGGGTGATGGGGAAGGCCCATTTTTCGCTCTCTGCTTCCTCTCTAGAAGTCAGGGGAGAGCAAAAACTTCTGCACCCCTCTAAAGGCCATCCAGAGGCCAAACCAGCCCACTGGCTCTCCACTGGCTCCTGGGCATCTCTAGGAGTCTGGGGAGAGCAAAAACAGGCTACCCTACCCTCCTGGAGTCCCTCCAGAGGCCAGTAACAGCCCGGTTGCTAATTTCTGGTTCCATTGTGCCATTGTGTGCGAAAAGTGGGGGGCACACAGAGGGAGCACATGCAGGTGGGGGATGGGGCACATAGAATTATGGGTATGGGCAAGCAGATGACCCACCACCACCCTGCTCCCATCACTTTTGGCACATGATGACAAAAAGGTTAGTCATTACTGGCCTAGACCTTGGTAATTGAACCTAAATCTTTCCAATATTTATATTTTATTGTGTTTTATTGATCTACATGAAATGTTTATATATATTGCTTAGTCCATGCATGATATGCCATATGCTAAATGAATAAATTCAATATATAACCAACAGAGAGATAAATAGTCTATATCAAAGTTGGTTAAGAATTATCTAAGGTATCTTGGGACTGATTGCTTTCCACCTTAAATTTGGTAATAAAATTTATTTTTGTAATGCTGATAGTGGAGAAGTGATCATAGTGGCCAGAGAGAGGGACAAATGAATGATATCAGCTCCAGACAGAGGAAGGGAAAGTTGCTGATGCATTTTGTTTTCAGCTTTTTTGTGTTTACTGTATTAATGTGGATGTTACATCAAGTTGAGCTGGAATCATATCCTCCCAAGGAGTTCTGATAAGCTCGGGTTACCAAGCTGCCATCTGGATAGAGATGAAGGATTTACATTTTAAAAGCTAATGTTTCTTCAACCAATTTTCATTCAATCTCTTTAGTACTAATAACACCAGCTGGGGGAGGACTCTGGAAGAGAGTCTGTATTAAAACTGGGCTTCTAAAATGTTTATTTCATTTGAACCAGGAAGATGAGAAGAGAGTGAACCAAGATTCAGATATTTTTAAGCAATTCCTTTCTTCACTTCAAAATGTATTTTAAATGGAAGAGCCAACAATATCCATCCTTGGGAGAAGAGGAAATGGGTGATTTTAAGGAAAGCCAATCTCACTGTGATTTTTACACATTTCTATCTTAATATCTCACTTAAAAATGTTGAAATACATATTTTTTGAGAATTGTCATTAAATTCAGACACATTATTTGTATTATTCTCTCTGCATGTGTGTGTGTGCACACACAAACAATTCTTAATATAACATTGTTACATTTTATCCATGCAATTTTTCAGTATTGAGCACATTTCTATTTTTTTAAAATGGAAAAATCACACATTCAAAGACAACACATGTACTCATTCAAATATGCAGAATTAGAAATGTTGATGTTAAAGTATCAACCAAACTATTCCCCCCTCCTTGATTAATTGAAAAAAGTTTCTTCATTGAATGATTTTTAATACTGTTAGGTGATGCTCCTGGGACGACATTATGCTAGGTGTCATCTCCATGAAATAAGAAAGCATTCAAGACCTATGGCTTTTTATATAACATTTGCATGTATGTATGTACGTATGTATGTGTGTATGTGTGTATGTGTGTATGTGTGTATGTGTGCATGTGTGCATGTGTTGCATGTGTGCATGTAGACCATAAACAGCATATATACATTAATTATAAACATCCATGTTCAACAGCTAAAAGCCAGGAAAGAAACTGCAGGTGATATTTGCAGAACACATTTATTAACATTAGATTCCCATAAGATATAGGGGGTCTCTAATTCAGAAGTAACTTTTTCTGGGTTGAACACCACACTTGGCCTTTGAACGGCATGTCAGGATATGCATGGCAACAGCGGAAAAGTCTACATAAACGAGTGAATGAATGAGGACAGGATTAAAATGAATACACTTATCATCTTGTTTACTTTTAAATAATTTTATATCTTAAGAAACTGCTCTTCCACACAAGCTCCCATTTGTTTAGGAATGTTGAAGGCCAGCCTCCTAGTTTCAGGTGTCCATCACTGAAGCACAGACATGAGACAACCGTTCTGAACTCTTAAATAGCAAACTGTCTAAGAATCATCCCGTTGCAATCTGTTCCTGCCTAAATGATTCCTGGGGGGCCAGAAACAAGTTGAGACAAGTGATCAGAGAAGCTCCTTGGTTGCTGAAATAGGAAACACACACACACCCCAAAAGCAAAAAGTATGAATAGGACAGAAGGATGGGCACAGGCCAATAGCTCTTTTGTGATTTAAGATAGGCCTGGAATGAGCCCCTGGGCAGCTGCCAATGCCCATTAGCAACGTCTGCTCTGGGGTGAATCTCCTCCAAGCCCATAAACTGCTCACAGCTCAACATTCAGTAATTGCTCCAAATTAATATGCCAAGGCATCAGCACCACTGGTAGCTCACAGAAGCTCCTGGAATTTTGAGTTGCTCTTTGTTGCCACCATGAAGCCTGCCAGGAGCCCAGTGATGCCAAGGGGCTTCTCAGATGACAAGACCCGCTTCTTGTATTTTTACGGCTTCATCATCATAGAAGCTGCTGTACCACATTAGGGCTATTTGCTAAATTACATTTTCCTGTCAGCATGATTAAATTGTGCCTTGATCTCTAGAAATCTGATTGGATCTACTGTGAATTATCCAGGGCAGGTACAGGAAAAAGAATGGCTATATTTGGATATGGGAGGCATGGTGTTTACTTTGGGAAATGCTGGGTTCTTGACTTTCCTTCCTTTTCAAAAGAAGAAAATATCTCCAAACTAAAATATTTGCAAGTGATTTTCCTATTTTTATGCCTTTTAATATACAATTTCCCCCCAAATACTCAGTTTTTAGTTTTGTTTTGAATCTAAAGGTATCAAAACTGAAGGATAATGTGTGCTTGTTCACACATTAGTTTCAGAAGTGCATATTAGTTCAGATTAAAGTAACTGTGTCCTAGTTGTTAGCCCTAATGAATCTCGCATTGTTCCTATGAGCATGCAAAGCTACTCAGAACATTTTAAGGAGTTGGATGATAAAAAAAATGAAATAAACTTATTAAATAAACTTGTATATCTATTAGCACTATATTGTTATGCAGGAATTTTATTTGTGCTAAGACCTTTGCTCATTTTTGAACATTTTTGGCACAATCATTTTTAGTAGAATCTCAGTTTAGGAGCCTTGGAGTTTTTGCATATTATCGAACTGTTTTGTTTTTTTTACTACTCCAAGTACCTTAAAGGTGTTGCTTCATTGATTCCCCAGGGGAATCCAAATTCAAATATCCTGCATACATTGGTATTAGTATATATGTCAATTTAATAAATGTAATAGGAACATAATTTCCCATATTTTCAGTTGAATTTATTCTCACACTGCAGCTATGAGCAGCCTAAATGCTAAGACTCTGTCAGATGCTACATCAAAAAATTATAATCTATAGTTGATATTGTGCTTGCTCCTTTTTCATTCTCCATGTTAAATTTGTTCATCACGTTTTGAGAGAAACACTTTCAAATTAACTGGGAACTATGTTTTTTACAAGGTTTCACTCATAAGACCCATCAGCTCCCTTGATGGTGGGAAGTTTGTCTGAAGAACAAACAATGTACTGATAAAAGAGAAAAATCTTTAGTTTATGTTGAACTGTGGAGTCCTTGGTGCTTTCTGAGCCTGGTTGTTTGCCTGCTGATGTGTTATTACCCAAGTAGATACTATCATCAGTAGCCCTCCACAAGGAACAATGTCTCTGATCACTGGTATATTTAAACCACTGAGGACAAACCAAACCTATGAGAGACTGTGCATCTCTTTAATATGAAACAGTTCTCCAAAGAAGCTGTATTGTTCTTGTAAGAGATTTATGCTTTTCCATGTTTATAATTCATGTAACCTGTTACCTACTTTGGTAAGACAAATTTAATGATTGGTGTTGAATAAATGTTTCTCTTTAACTGAGAGGGATGGCAGTGGGGATATCAAGAAAAGGTTGACCATGTCACCTTTCATTTGAAGACCTGACCATTTTTTCCATGTAAAAAATGGTGGGGGCTTTGATCACACAATGGAAATCAACACTGTGACTTTTTTTGACTTTGATATTCCTCCTCTGTAGATGCCCTTTGCAGGGCCAAAATAGAGCTATATATAATTAGATGCTTTATATTCAGGTAAATGAACTACTTTACAAAGATTAATTCTGTGAGCCCAAGGGAGTGGATTTAGATTTATGTTTTTCTAAAACAGCCAACCTATACCACTATCTCATACACATTATGCACAGCAAATTGCAGTCAATTTGGTGAGTTAGTATTTTTCAATCAAACTTAATTTATCTTCATGCCAATGATTCATCAGAAGATTGTGCATTGCTCTCCCATAGTAACAAACTTAGAGATGAGTTCTGATTAGGAAAATGTGGAGCCTTGAAAACCTACTTCTTCCACTGGCCACTTTGGAAAAGAAATTGGGAGATCTGACAAAATGAAAGAGGGAAGAAATATGTTCTTTAAAAAATTAATAAGAAACTTTAAATATAACAGTGGCACAACTAAAAATTAGGAAGGGGAACAATGGTAGGCTATAATTCTATTAAAACTGTGTATTACTATTGGAACCATATAAGTTTGTTAACTACAACAAATACAATTATTGGTATTCTATTTGTAATAAAAGGAGTGATATCAAGAATCTGGAGATTGGCATAAAAATAATATATTGAAATATTGAATAATTAAGGAAAGATTATAATTAAGGAAAGATTATAATTTAACAAAATATGGGCATTATTGTTAAGTGTATTAAATATTGTTTTATTTGTACTAAAATGTAAACCTGGTTGCACGCTGTTCACGCAATGATATGTTTGTAGAAAAAAAACTTTTTTTTAAAAAAAGAAAGAGGGAGGGAGGGAAGGAAGGAAGGAATTGCAGGAAAGAAGTGTGACACTTCATCTCTTTAAAGCAGGGGTGTCAAACTCGATTTCATTGAGGGCCGCATCAGGGTTGTGTTTGACCTTGGGGGGCTGGGGTGTGTGTGGCGACTTGAGATCACTCATGTTGGGGGTGCCTGTGGTAGCTCAAGCACTCTGCCAGGAAAAGGGGCTCCCAATCTCCATTTTCAGCTGATATGTCCTCTGAAGAATCGGGCGATAGACAAGACGCACTGAACTTAACTTGCTTTATTAGCACAGATTAACAATATAACAACAGCAGCGGTTAGGACGCGTGCAGCCGCTTTTATACCCAAGCGGCTGCCGGCTCCCAGCCACTGACAAGCCTTTAAACTTCCCGCGCAA
>JANHFP010000160.1:206904-217898 GCA_032468135.1 Calamaria suluensis | reverse complement strand
GGCAGCTCCGAACAAAGCTGAAACGGGTGCCCGTTGAAAAAGGCACCGCCGACGGGTGAAAGCCGGAACCGGAAGCCCTAAACTTGAATTTCTGTATCCACTTAGATGACAATAAACCTCACCTAACTCTATGAAAATTACTTCTCCATAGAAACTAGTTGCCACAATAGATCTCTAATTTTTTTAGTTGTCTATGGCAGAGTTTTTCAAATGCTTTCAAGTGGCAGATTTATTTTTTTTAAAAAAAGTCTCAGAACTCAGAAGTAAAGCTCCAGTGGCAAAAAAGTTGGCTGTGTTTTCCCCTTGTGCTCTTCATCTTGTGCAAAACTTCATGATGGTGGCTGCAGTCCTGAGATCAAAGCTCTACCCTTTGCTTTATGTGTTGTGATGGCTGCCATCTAGACACCCCTGGCCTCTCTGAGCTGTCTTGATGGGGAAGGAATTTGCAAGCAGAAACTGGTGCTTTCTATTTTTTCAACTCTCTCTATCTAACACCCCTCTCTCTGTGATTTTACTATCATTGCTGCACTACTGATTGGCAAGTAGTATCTTCTCCACACAACTGGACTTTTAAAAAATTCCCAGAAATAAAACTTACAATAAATGCCTGAAACAGGCTGTAAAAGCAATATATCCAAACCATGTTCATACAAATCCATCAGGAAAAACAATATCTAATTTTTTTATGGAAAGTGACACCAGAAGACTTAATCGGAATATCGTCCTTTATTAAATGAATAAAACCAACAGAGTATTTATCTACATCTACTCCTGATGCAATAAAAGGGGCAGGTTTTTCTCTTTTTTAAAACCACAATAATCAGCTTCTTCTTTTAGAGCACAATTATTTTGTAATAGCTGCTGTGTCCAATCAAGAGATTTAAACGTAAATTATTATCAGTGACAATAGTGGCTTTATAAATAACACTATTTACTTATTTACAAGTTTGTTCATAAACTGTCAGTGCAGACTTTGGGCAGTAAATAACAAAGCAATAATAATAATTATTAAGCAGGGGGAAAATATCAAAATTAAGAACATTCATGCATAACCAATATGAATGCCCACAATCAATTTAAGCCAAAGGCCTGGAAAAGTACAACATTCACCACCTTGCAAAATACAAGGATGGAGTGAGTCTAATGTAGCACTGGGGAAAGTCAGTTTCAAAACATGTTATATTGATAATTCTGGTTGATTAAATCCCCTCTGCCACAGATTCTATATATTCTGAACATCGGCTCTCATCAGTCCCAGCGAGCTGATGAGACTTGATTGTGGCAGTTGTAGGTCATTTCTCCACTGGTGACTTATAACTTCCTCATAGTATTTGCTCAGCTGTCACTGCAATGATATAAAGTCTGTTCTCATTACTGCTTTTTTAAAGCACAGTGATGGTTGGGTGACTCTGGAAGACACCATAAGTTGCTAATGGAGAAATGACAGTCCAAAACATTTGGACTGCATCAGGTTGCTTTTCTGTGCTTTTTTAAAAAATGGAAATATTTGTTCTTTTTTTTCAGGTAAGGCTAGGCTTTCTAAGTTTTGTGATAAAATAGTTGAAGAGCGATTAATTTTCATGACAGGAATAAGAACTTTTACCATGGGTGAATTTCTAGCAAGGTCTATTTTTAATCCGTTTGGAAAACGTACATATTAGGAACAGACTGTGCAAAATAAAAACATAAATAACATCGGCTGGCAGATTTCTTACCTCAGAGGCTTGAATTAATATTGAACATCACCTTGAAACTAAAGTGGTTTTTTTGCCTGGCTTTCTAAGACCTCAGTTGTTGTCCCCATTTGCTTCAATGAGAACGATGGTATTTTGCAGCTTATTGTTTGGTTTGGATGGAAGAATGGGTACTGTTGAGAAGTAGAAAGCTTTTGGAGTGAGAAGTATACGGCTAGAGAATTGGATGTCATGAGTATCTGTGGGATGATAAAATCAAGGTTAATGGATTTTGAAAATTAGACGTGCCATATTGAGAATATGGAATAGATGCAAACTCAAGATTGCACCTACCGCTGTGGCTTTCAGCACAGGAAGCACTCTATAGATGAGAAATAAATGGCTAACTTATGGTGAGATACTAGAATTTTCTCAAGGGGAATGTAAAATCAAATCAAGTGCAGAACGAGTAGCAGAGGGAAATAATTGTCAATGGTTCTTTTATCTATCTATTATTAGAAAGATTTAAAGTAGATAAAAGAATGTATGCTTTTGAATACTGTAAGTGCGTTTGAAATAGAATTGTGAACAAATGATGAATATTGAATCCTTTCAGCCACATATTGTTCCATCTGTACATTGTAACCAAAATGTGGAGGTCACTTTATCATACATTTTTTACTTGCTCCTCTTCTGTTTCAAATTTCAATAAAAGTTTGTACATTTTAGCAATTTGAGGGAATGATGATGATCACTCAGAATGATACAGAAATTGTAGATGCAGTCATGTCTTCTGAGGAAATTATTTTAATTTCCTATCCTTTCTCCGTATGATTTTGTTGGCAACTTCCTATTCATTGGTGCTCAATGAATTGGTGCTTACAAATTGCCAATATTATTCATCAGTTTTAGAAGGAAAGAAGTATTTTGGTTGCTTTTTTTCCTTTACCAGAAAAACGTTTGAAATGTATATATGTAGAATATGCTGCCTTATAATTTTTTAAATAAGTTCCAAATTCATTTTCTTACTCTAACTTTTAGATAATTTATGATGCAGTAACTGTTTTAATTTCTGTCTTTGTTTCAGTGCAGTTTTATGCACTGGTGAGATTTAATCTGATTTAGTGGTATGCTGCTATTCTTCTCATAATTTTCTATAAAAATAGGAAACAATATAATTTTATTAGTTTAAAATAGTATGTTAGTATATACTATTGAGATAAGAAGGTATTGATTTAGGTTTTTGTGTCTTAATTTTCAATATTTTTTTCTTGCAGTACAATTTTATTTCATTGCAAACAACTTTACTGATTACTCTAAATCCGTTTGTGAAGAGAATTTATCCTAAAAGATAGTCTGAAAATCCACTTGATAAATAAAACAGGAAACAGCCTCAAGCTCAGTAAGTATCTAGGTCCATACTTTGTGAGTTTGTTTGAGGGGATAAATGGTCAAGGAGAACTAGGAAGAGCTAAGCTGTTAGTGGACAACAGAAGACTTTAGCCTGTCTGAGGAAATAATTTCTGTCAAGCAATAAATGATTGATAACTTTAAAGCCGGAGAGTGAGGGGAAGATAGATTATCTGAAAAAGAAGACTGAGAGGCTAGGAAGGGGAGATTTTTGGATGTTTAGGGAAAATACCATGTTTTGTTTCAAAAGAGACAAAATAGCAATTACAGCCAGTAAATCAACTCCTTCCCAGTTGTGATATACTGTTTTTCAGAATTAATGACAGTCAGACCAGGGAGGAGACAGTTGTCAGTGGGTTAGATTTTGATAGAGCTGTATAAATGAATAGTATGCAAGGACTGAATATACATGAAAGCTAACACTGAATCCACGATGCTGATTTCTGTGAGTTCATTGTAACTGAGATAACATGTTGTACTAGACTAGAGTTCTTCTGAATAAATCACTATTGGATGAATTCATAATTCAAACTAAGCCATGATTCACAAACCATAGTGGATTGGCTGAACAATAAGATAAGACGAAGTCAACCATTCTGTGGGAGAATAGATTGAGTATGAAGCTAATCATTGTGGTCTTTATGGAGTTTATTATTTGATTCTTTTTAATTCAAAAACATATATAAGGCACCAATAACTTTTTTTATCTTATTTTTTTTATTCTCTTTAGTTATTTAAAATTTGATTGTCAGACAAAATTTACTCTAATGAAGTTTTGTATCTCAAAGAGATTGGATCTCTTACAGATTAAGTAATGCATCCTGCCAAGCAATGATGTTCACAGAGTAATGGTGTTACATGGACAATTGGTAATTCCCCAAATCATGTGGTGCTTTCTGGACAAAGTGATGGTTCTGTGTGGTCTTCAGTGGCAACTTCATCTACAGCAATGATATAAATAAAGAATGATTAATTGTGAGTACACCCCCCTGTACAGTAGGAATCAAAGCAATTGGACAAATGTGTCTGCTCTCAAGGAGGGAACCTCAAATTGTGCACCAGATTTGTCCATGGAAGTGCAGCTCCATCCAGAATAAAGGACATTCCTTGCACCCAAATGGTCCAAAAATATATAGCCAGTCAGATCTAGAATCTTTCCCCTATCCAGACATTTACAACATCCTCCAAATAATCTTCTAAACAATGAGACAAGACTTGGCATTGTTTGAATAGCCACTGATGTTTATAAGTGGGTATCTGTGACATCCTGATGAACCAATAATCCTGTTTTGAGGAATGTCTTACCCAGCAGCTTTGCACAGATGTTACCTAGGCATGGAGATAGAATTGAACCCTGTGGGTATCCCACGAAGCAGGGACTTATCAAAACCAAAACTGACTCAAAAGGAAGGAAAGCTACTATAAATAAATGTTTTATGTCAACCCCACAATATCAAGATCAGCAGTGCTGAGACATCAAGAAGGCCAGTATAGATACATAAACACAAGCATTTTCACTAACAGCTATGAAGAATCTGTCTACTTCCTTAAGACTAGCCATTATTACAGGAATACCACCATACATGTTAATGAGGTATAGGATGGACCTATCTTACAGTTTTAGTTTCTATTGCCAAAGTTGAATGAGAAATTTATTGTTATGGAAAATGGTAAACACACATGGCAAGCATGGTCAGTAAAATAAGCCACATAGTACAAGCCTTCTCTAGGTATTTTGAATAAAGGGAAGAAATACCACTATTTGGAAATAATACTTTACTTTCTTAGAAGTAAAAAGCCTCACATGATTGTGAGGCTGCTGTGATCCTCAGAGGCTCTCTTTACACTTTAAAGGCATTGGTTTCTACCTAATACAGAGAATACTTAGGTAGAAAAAATGGTTTTAAAATAAAAAAAATTGGCCACACCCACCCAGTCACATGACCCACCCACCACCAAGTCACACCCACAGAACCGGTAGCAACAAATTTTACATTTCACTCCTGCCCTGAAAGCTATTTTGCTTTTGGAAATGGGTTTCTTGCCATTGCAACAATAAAAATGAAAAATATGTTGTTTCAGGAACATATACAAGAAAGGAGGTAAGAATACCTCTTTTTTCTCAACTGTAAACAAAAGAAAGAAAGTTCATTTAAGTGACTGTAGGACAGCAGACTTTAGAAATAGGCATTTTAAGGAAGAGTATTGTAGATGTATAACATTACCCCAAAAGAGGACACAAATCCTCATAATGGTTATACATTGAAATATGTGTATATATTCACCTGTGGAAATTAGTTCTACAGTTTGGGCAGAATATAATACAGCTAACTATGGAAGGGAATGACCACTGACTTTGTTCAAACAGTCATGGAAGGAACTTAGGCAACTTCAATGCTTTTTTTTCCTTTTTTAAACCAGGCAAACTCAATTGCAAATGTAGGCAAATTGGTCCCTTAGTTTAAAAATCCTGACATTTAGATCAATGCAAATCTCCCCATGTCAGTGAATTGATGCAACTGGAACTTCATTTCAACCTTTTTGAGACTCCCACATATCCATTAAATTAATGTGACTGTTGTCAGATAGTACCAAGGATCACCAGTGTAGAAGGTTAGCTCCCACCCCTCACCTAGAAGAATTTTAGTATTCTGGGAAATATGAAAAAGGAAGAGTATTTCCCCAAAAAGAGAAATAAAAATCTTAAAGGAAATAGAAACAAAAGACCCCACCTCCCTGCCCCAGCAGATATTTTAGTGCCAGCTTATCTACAAGATAAAAGACTAGGCCAGTCTATCTACAAAACAAAGGACCTCAGCTCAGCTCCAGGATGATGGGATTATCCTTCAGGGCAAAGTTAATCAGCCACAAACAGGCCTTCATTGAATCACCCAGCAAGATTCAACCAAATCTGGGACACAGACAACCTCAGCTATGACTGCATAGCCCCATGGGAGTCTGACTCCAACCAATAGGATAAACTCAAATTCAAAGCCCAAGAGAGGGTATAAATCTCTCTCTCTCTCTCTCTCTCTCTCTCTCTCATATGCTCAAACCATGTGGTCCTGTCCTCCATTAAACTATCTTTTCAAACAGCCTCTATGTTTCCAGTGTCTTTTTCCCTACTTGGAACTGAACCGAGATGGACATTTCTTCCAACACCAGTAAAGCACATGATTTTTTGCAGAAGTTGCAAAAAAAATGTGACAATTGGTAGCCTATAGGGTTATCACTAGAATACATGAGACTATGTTTGAATCCAAGAAGGAAGTGTCATTTAAAACCTCAGATATGCCCATGGAAAGCCAAATACAGTTAATGCAGGTAAGTCACTGCTGATGCCTGACAATTATCACATATAGAAATGACATTTCTGTGTGTTCTTCATAAAGTGAATCTCACTACCTTTCCCAACACTGAATATCCTGCCAGATATTTGTTTTCAGCTAGATCATCCATAAAAAGCCTTACTATGTTAGGCACTCCATCATGTTTTAGACCATATTTTCCTAAGTTTTTAAAATTGATTTTCTTGCACCATCCTCTCTATCTAAAACCATCTGCTGCAAGCTATTATGTGACTTGGTTGTTTAGCTAAAACTCCAAAGCTGCCAAAATTAAAAAAAAAGTGAGCAAACAAAGCTCATTAGCACATTTTACAATCCCTTCTATAACTTTCCACTTAATCATGTTTTCCTTTGCAGGTGGGATTTTGTTTAAACTTGTTATCAATGAAGCAAAACAGCATTATTCTTTTTTCCATGCTTCATTTGCTCCCATTCTGTTTGCACGAAGTTTCTTGCCTCTGCTTAATGATAACACTGAGAAGAGTTTGGACACTTGTGAGCTGGAGTGAGGAAAGCATCAAAGACTTAATGTAGGTGCATTTATTTGTGCTGAAATAAGCTTTGCTATCATTGCATGCACACACTCTTTCCAATCACACAGATGCTGCATTATTTGCAGGTTATCAGAATAAACTCAAGAAAGAAATATCCAGGCAATCTTCATGCCTTATTAGAAGTCAGTGCACATCTGAAAGTGGTTTAAGGGTGGAGGAGCCTTTTCAGGCATAATATTGCCATTTTTTTAATGTATCAAATTCTAGAGCAGGGGTGGCAAACTCAAGGCCTGGGGCCCAGATCTGGCCTGCAGGGTGCTAAGATCTGGCCCAAGGGACTGCTCTGGAAATAGCAAAGGACTGGCCCATGGAGCTTGGCATGGCTATGTGTGGTTCTCCAAACATATGTGTGGTTTTCACTGGCAGAGGGTTGCAGGAGGCTGTCGCAGCTGCAAGCGGAGTTCAGGAGCTTGTTTCTGCTGGCAGAGCACTCAGGTCTCCACTAGCGCCCTCGACACGAGTGATGTCATGTTGACCACACCCACCCTGGTCCCCTGAGGTCAAACACAACCATGATGTGGCCCTCAATGAAATTGAGTTTGACACCCCTGTTTTAGGCAATCTAAAACCTTTGCATAAGAGGGTTAAAGACATTTGTACCATTTGGGAACTTCTGAGATCTTCACAAATCGAAATAATTCATATTTATTAAAATTTGAACAGCTGTCTAATTCTGTATTCTATTGATCTGGAAGTACAGAAAGATGGTGAGTTCCTGACCAATTATCCCTAAAAGATATTTTACGGTTAAAATATTTACATGATTGATAATCCTAAAATGGCACTAGCGCTGTTTAGTATTCAAAAACCTATGTACGAAACGGAGATTGAAGTGTGCAGTATGACCATATCTTCTCTTTCCTGAACCTTATAGAATTGGTGGGGAAGGTATGTGTGCTCTGAAACTTAATACTTGAAATGCAATAATTTACGCTAAATTGGAGGTGGTTACGGTTTCTTCCAGATATTCTGGAGCACAATGAGAAGGCTGAGAATAAAAATTTTGGGCTGGAACATCTGTCCTCGCTCTATTTAATATCCATTTTTGATTAATGCTTAAAGACAGCTTATTCCCTTTCTAAATCAGATTATGATTGGCCAATCTATTATTATAATGTATTTAAGTGATCATATTAATGATCACATTTTTTTTAAAAAAAAAGACAGTAGAGAAACATTTCTGCTAACCAGGAGTGTACTGGTTTGTCCTTCAATAACTTCAGTGTCACTGATTAAAAGTGATGGATCTTGAATACAAAGATAGGCTTAAGTATGAAACAGGTTAGCTTCAATTCATCCTGAAGTTCAGCTTGGTCTTAATCAGGAACAAGGGCTTCCTTTTGTTTGAGTTCATGACATCATCAATTCACTAATGTGGAAAGGTTTTGCTATTTGGGACATTTTTCGGAATGGTAATATATTTCTGTATTTCCTGCAGATGTTTTGTTCATCTACTTATTTATCACATTTCTACACCACCATCACAAGTGCAGTATTGCAGGCTAATTTTGCCCACTGCCAGGAGTTTGATCCTGACCAGCTCAAGATTGAATCAGCCTTCCATTCTTCTGAGGATGGTAAAATGAGGACCCAGATTGTTGGGGGCAATATACTGACACTGTAAACCACTTAGAATGGGCTGTAAAGCACAAGTAAGTCTAAGTGTTATTGCTAACTCACCTAAGTGATTCTAGGCAACAAAAATACAAAGATGAAAAGTAGTATAAAGACAGAAATAAGAGCAGAGTAAAAACAGAGATTAAAAACAAAATTAAAATTAAGGTGTTACCAATTAAAAATGCAGAGTGTTTCTGTTTAGTACTTTCCCACTTCTAATTCCTATGGCTAATATTAAGCATGTCTACAGCAATAGCACTTAGACTTATCTATCACTTCACAGTGCTTTACAGCCCTCTCTAAGTGGTTTACAGAATCAGCCTATTGCCCCCAACAATCTGGGTCCACATTTCACCAACCTCGGAAGGATGGAAGGCTGAATTCATGAGAAGACTTCATGAATGTAACAAGGAGAATAAACTTTGTCACATGAATGTGATGAAAGTTCTCACATAAATATGATGAGGAGAATAAATGCGAGGAGGCAAATAAAGTGACAAGACAATGAAGACAAATTCTGAACTGTCTTTAGTGCACAAATCTAGTTTTAATGTGGTGGTGGCAGTAGATGGTAAGATACATTACTTCACTTACCTTAAAAGGGAACAAGCCAGCTCTGCTGAATGTGGTGACCCTTCCTGCTTAACATTTGATGGGACTCTTTGAGCCCCTTAAAATATATAACATAAAATATATGTCACAACACATTTGTTAACCTTTAATGCATAAAAAACCCACCTCTTTTTGTGTTTGATGTTATTAAGCTGTATCTCATGATTTTAAAATATTTTCACTTGTACCTACACTAATTTACAAAGGAAGGAAGGCTTGATAAAATTCAATTCACACCTATAATTCTAAAACACATATACTAAGTACCCATCTTTCTGCTTATGGAACACTAACAATCTCAATTGTATATGCTCATAGCTTCTCACGTTAGGAGGGAAAGCATTAACAAAGCTGCAAGTTATTTAATACAATGGGGAATATATGTAGATATACATAATGTTATTTAAAAAACTACAATTCATTTCTTGTTGTTAGTTCCAAAGTCATGTCTGACCCATTGCAACCCCATGGACAAAGTTCCTCCAGGCCTTCCTGTCCTCCACCATCCTCTAGAGCCCACCCAAGCTCACGCCTACTGCTTCAGTGACTCCATCCAGCTACCTCGTTCTCTCTTATCCCCTTCTTCTTTGGTGCTCAATCTTACCCAGCATTAGGCTCTTCTCCAGAGAGTCCTTCCTTCTCATTAGGTGGCCAAAGTATTTGAGTTTCATCTTCAGGGTCTGGCCTTCTAAAGAACAGTCAGGGTTGATCTCCTCTAGGACTGACCGGTTGGATCGCCTTGCAGTCCAAGGGACTCGCAGGAGTCTTCTCCAGGACCAAAGTTCAAAGGCCTCAATTCTTTGGCGCTCAGCCTTTCTTATGGTCCAAATTTCACATCCATACATTGCAACTGGAAAAACCATACCCTTGACTGCAGGCACTTTTGTTGGCAGGGTAATGTCTCTGCTTTTTAGAATGTTGTCTCTATTTTTTTTAGAATGCTGTCAGACTTTATACATTCCAATATTCCAAGCCAGAGTGGCTGGGAATTATGGATGCCAGGTTGGACGAAGCTGGTGGACCATTACAGAATGCTTTGATCTCAATGATGGGTAACTAAAGAATTTACCTTTTAACTTCTTCCTTTTAAAATCCTGAGAAAGCTACCCTCCTGGTTAAAAAATGATAGAAAAGGAAACAAGGTTTGCAGGTGCAGAAATAAGTTATTTGAAGGAAGGGAAGAGATATTAAAGCAGATAAAGGAAGCCGAGGCAGATTGACTATTGTCCTAAATATTCTGCAGATAAGAACCTCTGCGGAATGGCAACTCTAAGGTTGCTGTAATTCTCTACCTGTTTCCCGTTTGTCCAGTTCGTTGGCCTGCTTAGAATCCGCCAGCCTTTTATATTAAAGCAGTTGTTGCCACAAGTGATTTACAATCATTGTCCAAGAGGGTCTGTAGTACTTTAAGAACACATTAACTACACGTTGCCCTTTTCTCACCATGATTGTTAACTGTCATATAACTTGAACCGCATGTTGTGTGTATTCTGTATGCTGATTGGAAACAAGTAAAAACTCACAATACCCAACAGTCTGTGCTTTGTTATATAGCTCAGAGAGCACCAAGGACTTCTCATTTCAACCCTTAGCTACAAATATTCTCCTTTGTTAAAAAAACATCTGGATGGCAACTTTACACATATTGGCTGAATTCCTGCAGCATGTACACTTCACTTTAGGTTCTAGCATATCTTCGTTTCAAAGCCGAAGAGCCAGCGCTATCCGAAGATGTCTCCGTGGTCATGTGGCCAGCATGACTAAACACCAAAGGCGCACGG